>MUZC01000705.1:491704-505852 GCA_002072015.1 Radix auricularia | reverse complement strand
AAAAAAAAAATTATTTTCTCTTTAATCCAACTACAAGTCACCACAAATGATGACGTAAAACTCTCTAAACTTTTACACATATTCTAATGACGTCAACTAAAAAAAAACAACTAATTCTTTTGCACCCTTTCGCACCACTCTTCAATGCTTGAAGAATTATGCATTCGACTTCCGGCAATGGCGGCCGTTCCCTGCGCTAGTGTTACCTCTCGATTCGAAATATTTTTTGGTAGTTTTAACGGGGTTTTTAAACGGATCGAGTAACTGAGTGTTGATGCACAAATGGCAGGTCAGGGCATACAAAAAACATATATACATCATGGGTCTAGGACTTATGGATGCTGTGATCAAGGGTGATGACGGACGGACGGACAAAACGGGTGCAATAGCGATTTCGACATCTCGAAAATGCGCTAAAAATGTCAAGTATATTCATTACACAAGAAAATTCATAAAAATATGTCTAAAATCTAAACACAATTACTGATAACTACATAATTTTGATATCTAACATAAGTACTGATACATAATACGAAAATGCGCTAACACGTCCTGAATTCCAATAGGTACCAGGCTTAACATGATTTTTTATATCCATTATACTATCGTTTTATAACGTATTTTGCAGTATACAGTGGGTATAACATAACCATGGGATATTCCGAACATAGATAAATTACTATCAATAAACTAGTGATACATTTTAAAAGAATTCTATTTTCCTGCATGCATATTTCAAGATTAAAGTAATATCAGTGTCTCACAAGTGTTTTATGGCAATGGTACATTCGTATAAGCACACCTGTCTGTTAATAACCCAATAGTGTTGCTATATGTCAATGGTACATAGCAATATGTTATAGAAAATATTAGCCATATGTTACAGCACATGTTAGCCATATGTTATAGCACATGATAGTCATATTTTATAGATCGCTTTTAGATCCTCCTCTTGATGGTGGTATAAGTTGCTTCATGACCTAAAGATGTCATTTGAGACTTGAAGATGTCATATATGACTCAAAGATGTCATTTATCACTTGAAGATGACATGCAGGACTTGAAAATGTCATACATGACTGTTGAAACTGCTTTTCCGGAATGGACCAAATTTCCTTTTTCTACCAGCTCCACATGGAATTCAGTCCCTGTGGATACAAGCATGGCATTCAGTCTCTGCGGATACAAACATGGCATTCAGTCCCTGTGGATACAAACATGGCATTCAGTCTCTGCGGATACAAACATGGTATTCAGTCCCTGTGGATACAAACATGGCATTCAGTCCCTGTGGATACAAACACGGCATTCAGTCCCTGCGGATACAAACATGGCATTCAGTCCCTCTGGATACAGCATGGCATTCAGTCCCGTTTGATACAAACATGGCATTCAGTTTCTGGGGAAACAAACATGGTATTCAATGTGTGTAGATACAAACATGTCATTTAGTCTCTGTGGATAAAAACATGACATTCAGTCTCTGTGGATAAAAACATGGCATTCAGTCTCTGAGGATACAAACATGGCATTCATTATATGTGGATGCAAACATTGCATTCAGTCTCTGTGGATACGTCTTGTCATATGATATGTACATCATCTTGATATTCTTGCCTTATATTAAAAATAACAATAATAATTAAAATAATTTACCAAAAAGTTTCCTAATATCAACATCATACATGAGGTAAGGGGGCGGAAATGTGTCCTCTTTTCCATAGTCTGAAAAATGTAAACAAGGAAACAGTTTAGAGTTTAGGAACGACCAGTTTAAACAGGTGAGAATTTAAGAATGATAAGTGTTAACAGGGAAACAGTTTTAGAATGATAGATGTAAACAGGGAAACAGTTTTGGAATGATCAGCTTAAATTTTCTAGAGATAATTGTGAACTACTGACTTGAATAATGCTATTATAAACTGAAGACTAAATAACATAACAGTCTATCTCTGTAAATGTTATATTCATTGTGATGTATTTTTTATTGAAATATGATATGTTAAGTGAAATGACATTGAAGAGTGAAATAATAATTGCACTGACATTGAAGAGTGATATAAGTTCAATGACATTGATTAACTATACAATATAGTGACAAAAAGAGCCAGTCACATCGACTGATAGGACAAAATGAATCAAGAAAAATCTCCAGCACTGATCATTTTATAATCTCCGAATCTTAGTTGTTTTTTTCCTAAAGGTTATTCAAGGAATGTGCATTTAAAGTAGTCATTTTCTAAAAGTACTATAAGTTTTTTTTTTCGTTTTTTTTTTTTGTTTTTTTTAAAAAGTTAGTCTCTTTTCTTTTAATAGTCGTTAACATCTTTTTTGAAATCACAATTTAGATAATGATAGTGGTACCAGATTAGACGCCTCATACTGCTCTAATAGATCAAACAAGTCTAGGTCAATTCTGTAGTGTTTACATACACTATGGACATTAACCCTAACCATAATCCTAACCATAACCATTACCCTGATCATAATCCTAACAATACCTCTAAGCCTAACCATAACCCTTTAATCCAAAACATTACTTAAACAATAATCCTAACCGTACCATAACTTTAACCATAACCCTAATGCTAACATTAACCATATCCCTAAATATAATCCTAACCACAGCCCTAATTCCAACCAAAACCTAACCATGACCATAACTTTAACCATAACCCTAATCCCAACCATAACATTAAAGCTAACCATAACCCTAATCCTAATATAACCGTAAATTTAAACATAATCCTCATCTCAACGCCAACCCAAAGTAAGGCACTATTTAACATTGCTAAATTATATTTCAAAAAATCATAAATATATATATTTGAAATACCGTTCATGTTGTCAGCAGCATACTCTATGGATTCCAACAAAATATGTCCATTGGGTTTCAGGAGACTCTTTACCATCGAGACATATCTGGAGAAAAGCATCTAGTATTTATCATGTTTACTTTGTGAATTACCTGTTACAATTTACACAGGAATACGTAAATATGGTGAGGTAATACAATGTTATCAACATTATTTCCATTCTTGATGCGATTTCATCTAAGAGAGGAGTATATTACAAGTTAACGCTTTTCTATCATAATGTATATGTGGCTGCAGTGTGAAGCAAAATCTGAGCACCATTCAATGATGGATCATTAAAAAAACATTTGGTAGCAATGTGTACTGCAGAAGTAATATGTATTTATTAAGAAGCAATGTGTTTTGGGAGAACAATGCATTTTGGGAGCAATGTGTATAGTGCGATCAGTGTGTAATTTTGGAGAAATGTGTATTCTGGGAGCAATGTGTATTGTGTGTTCAATTGTATAACTGGAGCAATGTGTATTGTGAGAGCAGTGGCGTCACTTGGGGGTGCGGTCGTGGCGGGCCGCCCCGGTGACACCATCAGGGGGGTGACACCAAAATGTAAAATTCTGTATGATCCCGTTCTTTGGTACATGTACTGGAAAACTCGGAGGAGTTCTATGTGTTAAGTAGTGTGGGGGTGACACCATGAGTTAGTGCCCCGGGTGACACCAACCCTAGTCACGCCTATGTGTGAGAGCAATGTATATTGTCGCTCAGTTTGTCTAAGGATTGTTGCTGATAGAGAGTTTTAACAATTTTGCTTTTAATGCTAACCATCTTATCTTAATTAGGAATCACGTATGATAACGTTGATGACACAAATAAATCTTTCGCTGAAAGGTTCTCAAAACTTTCTTATGGTGTCATACAAGGTCCACTGAGATCTGAGAATATCCGAACAGAAATTTGACCACTGTAACTGCGTCAGATGGTCATTTGTTATGCGTTAGGGAGAGATATCTGTACTGTGAAATTGTCTACAGACTGAATGAATGTGACTTATAAGTTAAAAGGTAATTAAAGAAGAATATTTAAAAATAACTATTAATAGATTCTGTAACCAACTGAGTGTTTAATAGCATTGAGTATGAATTATTTGGACCGCAATAGTTTGGACTGGATTTGTTTGTGCTGTAAATATTTGGACTGGAATTGTTTGTACTGTAAAATATTGGACAAGAATAGTTTGTATAGTAACTTAGTTGGACGGAATTGTTTGTGCTGTAACAATTTGGATTGGGGTATTTTTTTTTTATTGTACTGTAACTATTAGGACAATATTTTGTATGTTCTCACCCAGCTACATCTTCCCTATTGATTGCGACCAAACTTCCTCTGTCCCACACTGACTCAAATGTTCCTTCAAACTCACTGCAGAGATTAGAAACACAGAATTACACAAATTCTTGAATACTACATGATTATCTAAATCTAAAGTACCACAACTTACAGTTACATAAATATCTAACTCCAATCCCGCAAAGAAGATCATGATACCTAACAACAATCTCAATTAAATTCAATTCTTGAATCCTCGTAAACTCTATAAAAGATTGTTTCAAATTAAAAATAAATAAGACATTCTGGAGACGGGTACAACTATACAATGACTGATATCTACGTTATAAGTTCCTGCCTTTGCTTTTCTAGAAAATATTTACTATATATTACTGATTGAGGAAACCTGACATTTATTATTTGAAAATTACTTTTCTAACGTTTCAACAAAATTGTCATTGTCTCAAATTAGCAAGGAGCAAAACATGATAGGTCTATTTTAAAACGTAAGAAACCGCGATGCAATATTTTCACATCAGGGTAGCTTGGGACCCCTAGCAGTTCCT
This sequence comes from Radix auricularia, assembly GCA_002072015.1. Taxonomy (NCBI): domain Eukaryota; kingdom Metazoa; phylum Mollusca; class Gastropoda; family Lymnaeidae; genus Radix; species Radix auricularia. Next base: position 501,144 of record MUZC01000705.1, on the reverse strand, counting down.
GTGCTTACGTCTCATTTCTCAATATCTACTGCAAAGAACGTGTTTATACATCCCATGTCTGTATATCTAATACAGCAAAACTTGTTTTATACACCCCATATCTAAATATCTACTTAAAAACAACTTTTTTTAAAACATCGATTGTCTAAATATCTACTAAAGAACAACTTTTTTAATACATCCTATATCAAAATATCTACTACCGAATAACGTTTTTTTTTTTTTTTACACATTCCATGTCTAAATATCTACTAAAGAACATATTTTTATACATCCCATATCTGAAAATATCTACTACATAAAAACTTTTTTAAATACATCCCATACCTAAATATCTACCACAGAACAACGTTTTTTTTGTTGTTTTTTTACACCCAATGTCTTATTATAAACTACAGTGTCTACAGACTACAGAACAGTTCTTTTCATATTCCATGTCTCAAAATCTATTGGTCAATTTAAATAAATATACTCACGAACTAAATTTCAGTATATCCATGCAGTACAGTCTAACTCGACCGTCTTTGCTCTGCCAATAATGTTTTTTAAGGATTGAAATTAGCTATACAAACGTATTGATAAAGATTGATGTGTGTAAACAAAAATGCAACGTATTATTATTATTATTATGTTTCAATTGATGAAGAATAACACCCAAAGAATTAAGATTTGTAAAATGATTGGTAAAGTGTGCTCATGACGCTTACTTGAGTATTGAAGTTTTGCTTATAGACAGTTATTTCTGTACCCATACTGCATTTATATTCGTACTGCAGTAATGTCATTGGGAATATAATCTACATGAAACATTGTGTCATTGACATTATAAGCATGACTTAATTTCTTATTGGCATCGTATTTAGAGAATATTGTACATATGCAGTTAATTTTCATACTGATGTTAATAAAAAGTTAAAGTAATATTAATACTAGGGCTTTTAACGATTAATTTAAATTTAATCGTTAACTTTCGAAAAATTAATGATTAATGAATCGTTAATTTCGATTAAAGCAAAAAATTAAAAATGTATTTATTAAACGTTCTTGGTGAAAATTTAAATAACACTGGAATGTCTCATTTATATGTAATTTTTCAACCAACTACTCAAAAGGACAAGTGTGTTGACATTATTTTGTTCAAGTAATGAGCGGGTCTAATTGATAATATAACCAGCGGAGCTGAACAATCATTCACATTGAACTGAGCTAACTGGTATGCACAAGACGGTCTTGGCAAGGAATGACATTATCGGATATTGGTGTTCATTAAGTTTCCACCATTGTAGAGGGTTAATGGATTCAGGAACTTTCATCTCCATTTTGTAACGCCATAATTCATCAGAAGAGCTGTCGTCATTTGCTGTCTCTTAGTCAGACTCCATTATTGCCATTATCTTAATACGCTCTTCATTTGGTTTGATAAGTAGGCCAAGTGTTAGAACCATGGTAGGCAAACTTTATCAACAATTTGAACATTCCCGTCAGTCAATTGTTTAAAACCAAAATGTCCCTGTAATCGTCAGGAAATGTATTATTTATTGGTAACTAATTTTTATTATAATTTTTTTCTTCACTTTTTGACTTTCAATAATTTGTAAGTGATGAGTCGATTAATCGTTTAAAATAATCTAATCGCTAATTTTTTAACGATTAGTTGAGAAATTAATCGTTAAATTCCGCATCCCTAATTAATACTAATTTATTATTTTGTACATGAAATCGATTAGTATTGGAATGTAATTAAAACTTTGTGTCACCTTAAACAGTTGAAAGTTCTCATCATGAATGTTGACAGTTTCTAGCACAATTTCAATGCCATGCTCAGTGAAGAATTGTTTAATGGCTGTCTTGATGCACTCAACTCCGACAACATTTATACCTTGGTCATACAACCTAGAAATAGTGTTTATAATACATCGGGTCATACAACCTAGAAACATCGTTTTCAATACATTAGGTCATACAACCTAGAATTATTGTTTATAATACATTAGGTAATTCAACCTAGATACATCAAACAAGTTGACCACTGGTCATACAACTTAGATGTATCGATTATGATGCAATAAATGGTTCAAAGCCTATCTTCAATGACACCTGTATTTACATCTATAATTATATCTATATTATGTATTTTTTTATATTATATGAAATATTTATGTATATTTTATCTTATCTGTTACAGTCGATCCTTCTATAAAGAAAATTATTGCGCCCTAATCTATGATTTGTGCCTAGTCCTGCATTCTAATTAGAATTTAAATGTTGATAAAGTGTATGTTTTCCTGGTAACCCATTTCACGCCCAAATTTATAAAAATTAATTATTAAGGTAACTTTGTGTTGTATTTCTAAATTATAATTAATTGCTTTATGTTTAAGTATAATTACTACTTTTCTCTTGGTTCTTGTATTCTCTAGTGTTTCAAAGTTTAATGATTTAACTAATGGTGTTAATTTTGTAGGTTTTGAGTATTCTCTATTAATGAATCTTGTTTAAAATCTATATGTATATCTTTAATGACATCTGTATTTATATATTTAATTACATCTTTATTAAATCTTATTTTTAAATTTAATTAATTAATGGCAGATGTTATCAACTGAAGACAAATAAAATTATTTTGAGTGAATTATCATTATTATTTTGATTTTATGTGACAAAGTCCGATTGTTATATCCGACACCCCATTGTTATATCCTACATCCCATTGTTATATCCTACACCCCATTGTTATATCCTGCACCCCCATGTTTAGATCCTACACCCCATTTTTATATCCTACACCCAATTGTTATATCCTACACCCCATTGTTATATCATACACCCCATTGTTATATCCTACACTCCATTGTTATATCCTGCACCTCATTGTTATATCCTACACCCCATTGTTATATCCTAAACCTCATTGTTATATCCTAAACCCCGTTCTTATATCCTACACCCCATTGTTATAACCGACACCTCATTGTTATATCATACACCCCATTGTTATATCTTACACCCCACAATTATATCCTACACCCCATTGTTATATCCTGCACCCCATTGTTATATCCTACACCCCATTGTTATATCCAAACACCATTGTTATATCCTAAGCCCCATTCTTATATCCTTCACCCCATTGTTATAACCTACACCCCATTGTTATATCCTACATCCCATTATTATATCCTAAACCCCACTGTTATATGCTACACCCATTGTTATATCCTACACCCCATGTTCTATCCTACACCCTATTGTTACATCCTACACCCCATTGTTATATCCTACACCCCATTGTTATATCCTACACCCAGTGGCGGCGTTAGGTAAGCGCGGGGCCTAGTGCCAGCAATGACCCCGCGGGGCCAGAGTACTAGTAAAGATCGCTAAGCACCAGTATGCTATGGTATTTAAAAATATGAAATATCTTGATTATTGTGTAATTTTAATACCGCGTGTCATCTTTTTATTAAATTATTACAAGTTCATTATCTTCTCTAGTCTATAAACAACGGTTTATAAAGGGGATTGGCTGAATGGTACATCTGACCTATTTTCCGCTAACGGTGTAATGCTTTCAAAGACGTCTAGAGCTACGCTACGGAATTTGACCTTCAAAAAGGATTACAAGAGTGCCTCTTTCGTTTCTTTACAATCGTTTCCAGCATACGCTCTACCATCCACTCTTTGGTTCTACGTGTGTAGGCTATTAACCAGGACGAGACATGTTCAGGACCGAAACGCGGGGCCTACCTAAGCGCGGGGCCTGGGGCAGTCGCCCCAGTTGCCACCCTCAAACGCCGCTCCTGCCTACACCCCATTGTTATATCATAAACCCCATTGTTATATGCTACACCCCATTGTTATATGCTACACCCCATTGTTATATGCTACACCCCATTTTCAGACCATTCAATTTAGTAACTATTTTGAGAATCTAGGAAACAATATGCTGCCGCCACCATATATAGATAAAGATATAACTAGATACAGAACTGAACTGAACTGAACTGTCCCTTAACCCGGCGCTGGGTTGTTGGGGCACCATTTTGAGCTGCGCACTATCTCATGTCAAGTGTCACGGTTCTGAGCTGCCTTCTGGGAATCGCTAAATGAAAGGTCGGTCCACTCTTTGATATTGTCCTCCCAACTCTTCCTTGGTCTGCCTCTTTTCCTTCTTCCCTGGACTGTGCCTTGCAATATCGTCTTTGAGAGACCTCCAGATCTTGTCACGTGTCCGTACCATCGTAGTTTCCTCTTTTTAATTGAGGTGAGAAGGTCCTCGTAAGGGCCAATGACAGCACTTATTTTGTCGCGGACCGCTTCGATCGTGATGTGCGCCGTGTAGGAGATGTTTAGTACCTTTCGAAAACATCTCATCTCAAGCGCATTAATTCTTTTTTGGAGGTCTGCGGTGAGCGTCCAAGCCTCACAACCATAAAGGAAGACTGACATCGCCAGAGAGCGCATTAGTCGAATCTTTGATCTCAGGGAGAGCTTCTTGCTTTGCCAGATGTTTTTCAGTTTGCTTAGTGCTGCAGTTTGGGCCGTTCTGGCAAGAATTTCTGGCTTTGAGCCTTCATCGGATATTATAGCCCCTAGATATTTGAAGGTAGGGACCTCCTCGAGTTTTTGCCCGTTTATCCGTATTTCACTTGTGAAATTCTTATTTGCCATGACCTTGGTCTTCTCTGCATTGATTTCCATGCCATAGGCCTTCGACGTCTTCTCTAGCTTTGCAAGGAATTCTTTTAGTTCGTCCTCGCTGCCAGCTAGGCTGTCTATGTCATCGGCGAAGCGTAGGTTAGTTATAATCCTTCCTCCGATGCTGACCGTTCCGACATGGTTTTCGAGCACATCAGTCATAATTCTTTCTTGGAAGAGGTTGAAGAGGATGGGGGAGAGTAAACACCCTTGTCTGACACCAATAGTGGTCTTGAACCAATCTCCCAGCTTGCTGTTGTAGAGTACTGCGCTGGATGCTCTGTTGTATAGGTTCTTGATCACAGCAATGAGGTTAGCATTAATATTGAACTTGTGCATGGTTGCCCACAGTGCTGCATGCCACACTCTGTCAAACGCCTTTTTAAAGTCTATGAAGACATGAAAGAGGTCTCTCTGGTGTTGCAGATGTTTTTCACAGAGCACTCGCAAGTTGAAGATCTGCTCTGTTGTGCTCCTTCCTGCTCTGAAGCCTGCNTGTTCTTCTGCAATGATCTGCTCTGCTTGTGGTTTCAGTCTGTTTAGTATTACCATGAGCATGACTTTGCTGGGGTGACTAATCAGGCTAATTGTACGGTAGTTCTGACACAATTGTAGATTACCCTTCTTTGGGAGCGTTATAACCAGCGATTGAGTCCAGGGTATTGGCCATTCTCTTGTCTGCCAGATCTTGTTGCACATGTTGGTTAGAATGTTTATTACTGGGTCACCTCCTGCCTGAATCAGTTGACCTGGGATGTTGTCTGCACCAGCCGATTTCCCCCTTTTCAGCTTTCGCACAGCCAGCTCCACCTCATCACGGATAATGGAATGCATGTCTATGTTAGTTGACGTTGGGCAATTGAGCACTGGATCGTCGCCCTTTGAGTCTTCATTGTATAGCTCAGAACAGTATTCGGTCCATCTTTTTATTATTTTTTGTTCTTCTGTAATACATTTCGCAGATTTATCTTGTATTGTTGAGATGCGACCTTGCTTGGTGGATGTCAGATCTTTGACAATCTTGTACGCCTTTTTTGAGTTGTTCCATAGTAGATTTTCATCGATGTCTGAGCATTGTTGTTCTATCCAGTTTGCTTTTGCTTTATTCATTTCTTTCCTGATCTTTTTATTGATTGCTCTGTATTTGGTTGCTCCTTCTGCAGTATTCCTTACGTTCTTAAGTTTTCTTCTCTCATCGCATAGTTCTAAGATATAACTAGATACAGAGTTAGATATAATTAGATATAGAGTTTGATATAGTTTGATATAGCTCGATATAGCGTTAGATATACTTAGATTATGAGTTAGAGATAGTTAGATAAAGAGTTAGATAAAGTTAGATATAGATTTAGATATAGTTAGATATAGAGTTAGATATAATTAGATATAGAGTTAGATATAGTTAGAGTAGAACTAGAGATATAGTTAGATATAGAGTTACATATAGTTAGATATATATAGATTTGGATAGATGTGAGAAATATAGAGCACAGTTTACATGCTGATTTAACAATAGTATAATAGTCAATAAAACAGCAATTAAATAGCTGACCTACCATTTCATGTCCAGAGTCTTACCACAGAGAGGAACAAACACTTTGTTGTCATGGGGATTGAGGTTAAGTCTCCCAAAGTGCTTCAGGAACATTCTGTGGGAGTTTGACATAGTCATAGTCACATTTCCTGAACAATCTACATACATCCATTTAAATAAGCCATTTTAAATATTATTTTAAATCGTGTCTGTTAAAACCCCCCACCACTTACCTACCCCCATCCAGGCCACCTTAACGTGTGGTCTTCCTTTATCTACCCCGGGGCATTTCACACCTCGGTCTTCCTCGGTCGGGCTACTCTCTACCATCTCCAAATCTACTGTCCGGGGCAGTTCACTACAATTTTAGCGCCTCCAGTTCCTTGACCACCTGCACTCGCCCCCGTTGGCCCAGGGTGCAACCTCAAAGGACTAGCTGTCTCTTTGAATGCTAACTAACCGCCCTTAGGGTCCCTACAACATTTACGATGGTACAGTCGTGAACCCACGTGACCTACTATGTCTATACTTACGGATGTACAGTTGTACGGTGGAACCAAGTTTCGTTCTTGTCCCATTTAGTTCTCCAAAAGTCCATGCAATCATTAGGTGAGTTGGTGTTTGCCATACCCAGCGGCCAACAAATTCAATTGCCAGCACTCAGACACGGAGAAAATCGTCCAAAAAGTTTAATGGCCCGCACTCTAGTACAGAAAAAAACGTCCAAAATGTTTAATGGCCCGCACTCTAGTACAGAGAAAAACGTCCAAAATGTTTAATGGCCCGCACTCAGGTACAGAGAAAAACGTCCCAAAAGTTCAATGATCAGCCACGATATGCATACAAAAACGACCAACGTAAATTTTATATTTGCTATTTTCCCATAACTTACGAGATTAGGGGTTCTCAATCTTTTTAAATTGAAGTCTCACAATTTAAACAAAAGTACCCACACGTTTTAAAATTGTAGTCTCACAATTTAAATAAAAGTACCCACACGTTTTAAAATTGAAGTCTCACAATTTAAACAAAAGTGCCCACACGTTTTAAAATTGTAGTCTCACAATTTAAACAAAAGTACCCACACGCTTTAAAATTGAAGTCTCACAATTTAAACAAAAGTACCCACACGTTTTAAAATTGAAGTCTCACAATTTAAACAAAAGTACCCACACGCTTTAAAATTGAAGTCTCACAATTTAAACAAAAGTACCCACACGCTTTAAAATTGAAGTCTCACATTTTAAACAAAAGTACCCACACGCTTTAAAATTGAACATTGTGGTTCTCTACTCTAAATGTATCTTGTGGAATATAAGTTTGTTAAAAAAATAAAACGATAATGGAAAAGAAATACAATTTATCTTTCAACACAAAATACCCCTAGGGGCCGTCCATAAAGTACGCCTCGCTCATAGAGAGGAGGAGGGTGTGTAAGAAAGTGTGACAGTTTGTGACGGGGGGGTCCAGCCTGGTGTGACGTTATGGTGCTTCATAATAAATTTTAAATATTTTGTTATTTAAAAAAGTAAATTTTGTTTGAAAAGTTTTTTTTTTTAAATCTGCATAAAAAAGTTAAGAAAATTAAGTGCTTAATGATTTTTTAAAATACCTTTTTTTCCCCTAACGTTACATCCATCCATCCGTCCAATCAACCATCCATCCATATATCCACCCATCAATCCACCCATCCATCCATTCATCGACCCATCCATCCATCCCTTCATTCATCTGTGTCCACCATTGCGTGGTAATTTTATATTTGTTTTTGTTCATGGCATAAATTCAAACTACTTTCTATCGACTCTTTAAAATACCATCTCGCATTTTTCTGGCTCCAACCATCATAGGTAGGACAATACCATCTCGCATTTTTCTGGCTCTAACCATCATAGGTAGGACAATACCATCTCGCATTCTTCTGGCTCCAACCATCATAGGTAGGACAATACCATCTCACAGTCTGCTGGTTCCAACCATCATAGGTAGGACAATACCATCTCACAGTCTGCTGGCTCCAACCATCATAGGTAGGACAATACCATCTCACAGTCTGCTGGCTCCATCATAGGTAGGACAATACCATCTCACATTTTTCTGGCTCCATCCATCATAGGTAGGACAATACCATCTCACATTTTTCTGGCTCCAACCATCATAGGTAGAACAATAGCATCCCACAGTCTGCTGGCTCAGCTGGGTCCAATCATCAAAGGTAGGTCAATGCAATCTCTCATTTCTTGTACAGTCATTATTCGTTCATGCAAAGTTGAACAAATAATTGATACTTCAGGACAAGTCAGGCTTTGTATGTGTCCAGTTCAACGTACTGTGTACTTTAGGCAGCGTTAACTCTAACACTCCAGGGTACTTCTAAGAGGACCGTTTGACTTATTGAATATGGTAATATCTTATTAAAAGGGCAAGCACTCTGTACGCCTTTGTTTTGTGCTCATTGCTAGATGCAAATATTTGGAACTGCGTACGGTCGTTAGTGATGTGGGTTTCTTAATTGAAGGACGCTCGAGTTTTGAAACACATAATTGTAGTTGTCTTTCATGAATTCCACTCAATGTCTGATGCAAATAGATATTGATATGGGTGTTATTAATTGTCAATGTATATATCAATTTATATTGACATGCGCAGTGGCGTATTGAGTGAGGTAGACTGTGTGGGCTAATTCTAGGAAGGCCCCCAAACTTATTATAATGTCTAATTACGGGGGGAAAAAAAGAGAGGAAATGAGTAAGACTGAATAAATTCAGGCATTCCACAAGGAACTAGGTCCCTTAATATTTTATATAAATGATTTACCCAACAATATCTCAACAGGAAAAAAAGTTAGGTTATTTGCTGATGATTGTATAATCTATAGAACAATTAAGTCAGAACAAGATAGCAAAATTTTACAAAATGACTTAGATGAATTAATAAAATGGGAAACTAACTGGAGTATGTCCTTCCACCCAGAAAAATGTCAACTGCTAAGAGTAACAAAGAAAAAGAAACAAATAAATTCAAAATATTTCATTCATGGAAAAGAACTAACCCAAACTAAAGATGCGAAATACTTAGGAGTCATAATAAATGAGAAACTATCTTGGAATCCCCATGTCAATGAAGTTATTAAAAAATCAAACAAAACCTTAGGCTTTATAAAAAGAAACTTTTACAAATGTAACAAAGATATAAAACTAAAATGCTA
>MUZC01000705.1:441865-456528 GCA_002072015.1 Radix auricularia | reverse complement strand
TGTGTGTGCCGCGTGTCGGTATGATTCAAGGATAGATGGTGTGTGCCGCGTGTCGGTATGATTCAAGGATAGATGGTGTGTGCCGCGTGTCGGTATGATTCAGATTTAAGGATAGATGGTGTGTGCCGCGAGTCGGTATGATTCAAGGATAGATGGTGTGTGCCGCGTGTCGGTATGATTCAGATTTAAGGATAGATGGTGTGTGCCAAGTGTCGGTATGATTAAAGGATAGATGGTGTGTGCCGCGTGTCGGAATGATTCAAGGATAGATGGTGTGTGCCGCGTGTCGGTATGATTCAGATTTAAGAATAGATGGTGTGTGCCGCGTGTCGGTATAATTCAAGGATAGATGGAGTACGCTGCGTGTCGATTATGCGATGCATTTAATTTTTTATCCAGTTATTTAGTCCACGAGGCATTTTCAGTTACATGTTTTATCTTATCTTATATGTTACAGACGCTCCTTCTGTACTGAAGATTATTGCGTCCTACGTATTTCTATGGTTTGTGTTTAGTCCTTTATTCTTAGTAGAGTTTTAAATGACTATAAAGTGTTGGCTTTCCTGGTTGCTTCAGGCAGCTGATTCCACGCCCGAATACCGGACGGAAAAAACGAAAACGTGTATGTGTTTGTTCTTGCATATGGAATAAGAAATGTGTTTTTTATCTTTATGTCTATCTGAGGGTTGTATTAAGTTATCTATGTTGTATTTCTAAATTAGAATTAATTGCCTTATGTATAATTACTAATTTACTCTTGGTTCTTCTATCCTCTAGTGTTTCAAGGTTTAACCATTTAACTAATGATGTTACTCTTGTCAGTTTTAAATATTCTCCAGTAATAAATCTGGCAGCTCTTTTTTGGATTTGTTCTAACTTATCAAATATTTTCTTTGGTGGATGGGTCCCATACAGAAGATGCATATTCTAGTATAGGTCTCACCAGGGCGAGGTAGCATTTTAGTTTTATATCTTTGTTACATTTGTAAAAGTTTCTTTTTATGAAGCCTAAGGTTTTATTTGATTTTTTAATAACTTCATTGACATGGGGATTCCAAGATAGTTTCTCATTTATTATAACTCCTAAGTACTTTGCATCTTTAGTTTGGGTTAGTTCTTTTCCATGAATAAAGTGTTTTGAATTTATTTGTTTCTTTTTATTTGTTACTCTGAGCCCATGGCGGATTAAGGGGAGGGGGGGGCTGAGCGAGCTAAAGCCAGGGGCCCCCAACTGTTTGGGGGCCCCCAAACTTTTGATATTTTATAATAAAAGTGTACAAATGTTTGCACGAACCCTTGAAAATATAATAAATTAAATAAATTTATAAATATTATCTATAAAACTGATCGCGATTCAGACCTGACAGTCTTAATAATCTATAAAATAATAAAACTTGGCTCACTTAGAGAGTATAATATATAATATAGTTTATATTTTTAAAATTTCTCAATTTCTCAATTGTGATGCAAGCGGTGTCGGGTTCGATTCCCAGCGGTGGAGTGTAAAAAATTTTCTGTTCACACTCAATTTTTAACATACCGGCGAACATTTTAAACAGTTATTTCTTCGTGTTCGTTTTTTTTCTTCATTATTAATATTTAGTTACAGTCTTATATTAGCTGTTAGCAATCATTTTATTTTAAGGGACGCTGGCTGGATAGGGCCCCCGTTTGATTGCAGCCAGGGGCCCCGTGCAGTCTTAATCCTCCCCTGGTTTGAATAATGTATTTAATACTACTAGGAGACCCGTCGTGCGATGCAACAATCTCAGTAAAGATTTTAAGAAACCAATGAGTGGTACGTTTAAAAAAAATATATGCCAGAAACCTTCGCGGAGTTGTGAAAAAAAAAGTATAAGTTTCAAAGCAAACGGATAAATAAAATATTTAAAAAGCATACAAAAGGAAAAAAAAACGATATAGAGCGTCCCGGCCCCGAAAATGAGCGATAATTACATAATTTTAACAAATTGCTTTTGTATTCAACAGATTATTAAATTATCAGGGCAATCGGTTTGAGTAAAATAATAGCTCTAAAGCTTATATCACTAAAGAACAGAATAGGCCATGGCGTCCTAAATGGTGCAAGATATACATTTCAAAATCCCTAGATTCGTATGTTGCAATCTTAATCATGATGGATGTGCGTGTTAATATTTGTATACATCTTGTAACATCGTAATTAAGGGGGAAAAAAAACGTCTTTTAAAAAACCCAATGAAAATATTTATTTAAAAAATATTTGCCCTAGGGCAAAAAGGAATGGACATAATAAGTTCTTTGTCCCGTAGTATTTTAATTATGGACCGTCACGTATTTGTCTATAAAGTTTCATCAAGATACATCCATTAACCCAGTAACAATAATGTAGCTTAATTAAAGGAAAATCGCAACATTTCGGACCCTCAGCCCCTATGAGTAGTATTTACAAAAACAACTAAAAAAATTTGCCAGAACCCGATGCAGATGTGTACTCAACAACTTCTCAAACTTTCATGTTGATCTGTTGAATGATGCCGGTGGCCAATGTTTGAAATATGTATGTAGCTCATATAGGTAAAAACAACTTTAAGGGCCACCATGGTCCAGATGGTGAGAGATCTAATTTAAAGTTAAAAATGATGTGGATTGAAATCTGGATCATGATGAACACAGGGAATATTTATTTTGTCTCAAGATCGCGTGAAATCGAATGGGCCATAGATCTAGATCTAATTTCTTTTAAGCTAAATAAAACAAAGGCGACACAATAATTACGTAAAAAAAGAACACTTCCTATTTGAAAGATTTATTTTCAAAATTTAACGAAACTAACTTTTAACTAGACTACAAGGCGACTAATGAAATTGAATCAAAACTAAGAACGTATTAGACTATCTGTGTTTGTTGCAAATCTTTTTCTGTACAAACAAAACATGGGTAGAGGAGAATGTTTTCAGTTCCCAAAAACTTTCAAATTACAAAATAGAGATAAAAATGGGATGGCATTCTTCACTAGGATAATCCCAAAAGGCTGTTGAATCCTTTTGCGCGTGGACAACCTTGGATCTCAAACAGATATGAATAGATACACATTCGGTAGCAGCTTATTAAAATATCTACAAATTATGAATTTAAGCCGATGTTGGAACAAGGATACCACAAATTCCGGTTAGGGGCCGTCCATAAATGACGTCACGCGATTTTGGCCGATTTTTTTTACCCCCTCCCCCCTACGTCACGCGTCGTCACAAATTCGTCGACCCCCCCTCAAAAAGTACGTCAAAAAACTTTGACCCCCCCCCCAATAAAAAAATATTTAAAAAAATAATTTAAAAATATACATATATTTTCTATTCTAAAATAAGAATTTTCAAATCACGTTTTTGTCATTTAACTATAAAAATGTTGAGAAATGACTAACGCTAAGAAAGTCCTCCGCTGACCTGGAGAGGGATGGGCGCCGCCAATGTCTATTAAGCCCGAGAATGCTCTAATGGAAACATTAGAATCCCCTACGACCTCAAAAAAAAAAAAGAGGTTATGGGACTAAACAAAAAAAAAAAAAAGTATTTATTTAGTGTAGGTCTACATTGTATTATCGTAACATGAGTGAAGCTTTGTAAAAGATATTAAATAAATTGTAAGCCAGTGATTCTCAAACTTTTTCGTATCAGACGACCGGCAAGAATGTTTCCATTTTACCAGGTACCATTGCATTCTTTTCCCGTTTTGACATGATTTTCTCTGTACTTATTTGATAGCATAATGAGCCCCTACACAAAGCTTAAAGCCCTATTATAAGATTGTTTTATATATTACATTTAAAAAAAAATGTTTAGTTGCCATGGCATAGCAAGACAGCTAACGAACAATGCAGCGGTAATGTCGAAAAACATTGATGTGATTAACATTCGCGATTAAGCTCACCAATGTGACCATATTACAAGGATCATTGCATTGTTTATAGACCTAGAATATATAGATACAAGACAATTCCTCAAATTGATTTCGATCTTCTAATGACAGTTTCCCTGCTAAGTATATGCACATCAAAGGCATTTGATCTAAAATTATCACATTGATATCACATCTCATGTTTTCTAAAAATTATAAGTTATGCGCTGGAAGAGGTAAATGGCCCTTTCTGTATGAACCCCACATTTGTGCAGGAAAGTAGGGTGTCATCTTGTGCGTCGCAAAATACATTAATTCTTGCAAGTTGAGGACTGAAATACTATGACATTATTAAAATATCCAACATTATTATAACTGTGGCCATCTATTAGACTCTATGTGGCCATCTATTAGACTCTATGTGGCCGTCTATTAGACTCTATGTGGCCGTCTATTAGACTATGTGGCCATCTATTAGACTCTATGTGGCCGTCTATTAGACTCTATGTGGCCGTCTATTATACTCTATGTGGCCGTCTATTACACTCTATGTGGCCATCTATTAAACTCTATGTGGCCGTCTATTAGACTCTATGTGGCCATCTATTAGACTATGGGGCCGTCTATTAGACTCTATGTGGCCATCTATTAAACTCTATGTGGCCATCTATTAGACTCTATGTGGCCGTCTATTAGACTCTATGTGGCCGTCTATTATACTCTATGTGGCCGTCTATTACACTCTATGTGGCCATCTATTAAACTCTATGTGGCCATCTATTAGACTATGTGGCCGTCTATTAGACTCTATGTGGCCATCTATTAAACTCTATGTGGCCATCTATTAGACTCTATGTGGCCGTCTATTAGACTCTATGTGGCCGTCTATTAGACTCTATGCGGCCATCTATTAGACTCTATGTGGCCATCTATTAGACTATGTGGCCGTTTATTAGACTCTATGTGGCCATCTATTAGACTCTATGTGGCCGTCTATTAGACTCTATGTGACCGTCTATTAGACTCTATGTGGCCATCTATTAAACTCTATGTGGCCATCTATTACTCTATGTGGCCATCTATTAAACTCTATGTGGCCATCTATTAAACTCTATGTGGCCGTCTATTAGACTCTATGTGGCCATCTATTAGACACTATGTGGCCGTCTATTAGACTCTATGTGGCCATCTATTAGACTCTATGTGGCCATCTATTAGACTCTATGTGGCCATCTATTAGACTCTATGTGGCCGTCTATTAGACTCTATGTGGCCGTCTATTAGACTCTATGTGGCCGTCTATTAGACTCTATGTGGCCATCTATTAGACTATGTGGCCATCTATTAGACTCTATGTGGCCATCTATTAGACTCTATGTGGCCATCTATTAGACTATGAGGCTCTGTGGGGCCCACTATGAGGCTCTGTGTGGCCCACTTTGAGGCTCTGTGTGGCCCGCTTTGAGGCTCTGTGGGGCCCACTTTGAGGCTCTGTGGGGCCCACTATGAGGCTCTGTGAGGCCCACTATGAGGCTCTGTGTGGCTCGCTTTGAGGCTCTGTGGGGCCTACTATGAGGCTCACTATGAGGCTCTGTGGGGCCTACTATGAGGCTCGCTTTGAGGCTCTGTGGGGCCTACTATGAGGCTCTGTGAGGCCCACTATGAGGCGCTGTGGGGCCCATTTTGAGGCTCTGTGGGGCCCACTATGACGCTCTGTGTGGCCCTCTTGGAGGCTATCTATAGGAATTAAATTTTCCCTGACTGAAAAGAATTATAGATCCAACATGTTTTTTATGACAACATTGATTTACAAATGGCAAAGGCTGAGAGTATCACTGACGTAAAATGGCTTAGAATATTATTCAAATAAATTGACTGACCCCATCATTGACATGAATTTCTTGAGACTATAATTGACAGAAATTTATGTAGCATATCCTTGACAAAATTAACAGAAAATATCATTTAAATAAAATGGCTAAGTATAGAACTGAAAATTGGGACTACCAAATGAGGAAAAGTTTAAATTCTTAAAACATATATCTATTTTAATAGTAGCGACAACAGATAAAATAACACAAAGAAGACAAAATATTTTATTGACTTGTTTTAAAACCATGAGTACACAGCAATTTTATTTATAAAGTTTATGGAACAATGATGTAAGGCTGATAAGGTAGAAGAGTTTTTTTCTCATGACAGCGGTAGATCCATTTTGGCTTGACAAAGATGAGTTTGGTGTTCTCTGACAGTGCCTGTTGAAATATAAATATAGAGACATGCCAATGTGACAAAGATGAGTTTGGTGTTATCTGACAGTGCCTGTTGAAATATAAATATAGAGACATGCCATTGTGACAAAGATGAGTTTGGTGTTATCTGACAGTGCCTGTTGAAATATAAATATAGAGACATGCTATTGTGACAAAGATGAGTTTGGTGTTATCTGACAGTGCCTGTTGAAATATAAATATAGAGACATGCGTGACAAAGATGAGTTTGGTGTTATCTGACAGTGCCTGTTGAAATATAAATATAGAGACATGCCAATGTGACAAAGATGAGTTTGGAGTGCAGAGTCGGGGCTCCTCGTGACCAGTGCTGCCAGTGACAATTTTAGAAAAGACCAAGTCAACACGTCAAAAAAAAAATTTTTTTTTCGAAAGAAGAAACCTAGACCCTCTAAAAAAGGAAATTATAAAATATATCGCCACAAAGCTTTCACACCCCCCTAAAAAAAGCCAAATTTCCTATTTCAAAATTAGCATGTTGCAAAACATTTTATTGTCATTTAAATGTGTATTTAGTGTGAGGCTGCAGTCTAATATTGTAACTCGTGTGAAGCCATTTAATACTTCATTAAATAAATTGTAAGCAATCAAATCTTTAAGTTAAAGTAGCGCCTTTTTGATGTCACATCACAGTTTTTAAACACCCGCTCCCTTGTCACACTTCTCAAAAAGTGTGAAACATCCCCACCCCCCTAGATGCGTGTCATCATTTAAGGAAGCCACTAAGGTATCAGTATGTTCTACATAAGCATTTGTAATATATACTCACATCTGCATTTATTCATCACTTATGTCATCTTAGTTATAAATGGCAAGCTTATCAGCATTCTTGAAATCATTCTTATTTTGTCTATTACAGACACTCATTTTATACAGAAGATTATTGAGTCAAACCTTTATCCATTATTTATGTCTCATCTTGAATTTTTATTTCCGTTACAAATATAGATATAGTGTTGGTTTTCCTTGTTTGATCAGGCAACTTATTCCACTTACAAATTCCGGAATGAGAATTTGTATGAGTTTGTTCTTGCATATGGAATAGAATGTGTTGTTATAACTATGTCTATCTGAGGGTTGTATTACATTTTCTTTGGTTTATACATGGTATACTTAGAGAATATTCTCACAACGCAGGCCAAAAAAAATGGCAGAGCTGTTAAGTTTGTCAAGAAGTCTAATAAAATTGAATACTTTGGCTCATTAAATCTGTTATATCATGTATCAGATTTCTTTAGACAGATGGCACCGCGGCAGTGCCACCTTTCATATTTTGGTGGGATAAAGCAATAGATATCATAATGTAACTAGACTGTCGCCAACTAATGCTTAATTTAATTTTGGAAAAATCAAATTTATTTAGGATGTTAATTTTACTTCTTTATTAACTTTTGTAATTTAACATCATTTATAAAATTATATTGTTGGCTGTTGACAGGGATAAATTTGATTAGACTTGTATATGTTATGCCAGTAGTGAATTTATGGGTAATTTATCGTTGGCCACTGACAAGGCTAAATTAGCTTAGACTTGTATAAATGTATAAGTATTGCAAGTGGTTTCATAAAAAAATTTTTTATTGTATATGTATAAGCCAAAAAGAAATGATGTCAGACAGTCAAATTTGTAAAACTCTCACCAAGTCAAAGTTCTGATCCCATTTCTTGTCTGTGATCACAAAGTTGACCTTTTGACTCATGTACTCACTTATTTCCCTGACAAAAAGAAAAAAAATTTGAATAAGGTTAATTTTATTTCAACTTGATAAAATATTTTACTTTTCTAAGTTATTTTATTCCTTTATTAAAATAGGTTTGGAAAGGAAGCCAAAAACCATCTCTATCAATATTTATAACTATGGCTGTTATCGATTAAATTAAATTTAATCGTTAACTTTTGAGAATTTAGTTAAAGCTAGAAAAAAAGATGTATGACGTCATTTTAAACTGAAAATTTCAAGGGAAGTAATAAAAACAGGCAATTCATGCCTTTATTCAGTTATTTTTAAAACATAGTTAGCAATGAAAATAAGTTAAATAACGTATTAAAGTTTAGGCACTTGAATGAAAATTTCAAATTAATTTTAAAATATAAAAATAATACAGCCATATAGAAATTGTTTGATGATTAACAAAAAGATAGAGATAATCTACTCATATCAAGTGGTTCAAAAGTTATGATTTGTCTTCTAAGACCTCATAATCACTTTTTTACGTGGTTGTTTTCCTTCACATTTTGTTCCCTTTTATGGCATTTTTTAAAATGCCTATAACGTAAGTATTTAATTTTTTTTAGAGATATGATATTGTCAGGAGATATATTTAAATATAAGTAGTTCAATATAATGTTAATGAATTTAAATTTTGTTATTGTTAAATAATTAAAACAATGTGATTTTTGTTCATTGTCCTTATAAAAAAGGTCATTTTAAAGTTTACACTTCTTACATTTAGTTCACGGAGAAGTTTGTGCGTAAAAAAATTATTTAAAATTATTTATTTATAAATCGAACATTTAAAAAAAAAATTTTTTTTATTTTTAATCACTATTTTATCGATTAAAATAATTTTAATCGATAAAATAATTCACTGATTAATCGAGAAATTAATCGGTAATTTCCGCAGCCCTATTTATAACCCAATACTCTTTTCCTAGATCATATATACAGCAATAAATCTGGTGTATCACTCACCCATTGTATACATCAATAAATCTGGTCTATCACTCACCCATTGTATAAATCAATAAATCTGGTCTATCACTCACCCATTGTATAAATCAATAAATCTGGTCAATCACTCACCCATTGTATACATCAATAAATCTGGTCTATCACTCACCCATTGTATAAATCAATTAATCTGGTCTATCACTCACCCATTGTATAAATCAATAAATCTGGTCTATCACTCACCCATTGTATAAATCAATAAATCTGGTATATCACTCACCCATTGTATACAGCAATATATCTGGTCTATCACTCACCCACTGTATACAGCAATAAATCTGGTCTATCACTCACCCATTGTATACATCAATAAATCTGGTCTATCACTCACCCATTGTATGCTGCAATATATCTTGTTAATAACCTCTGTTCTGCTGGGTCCATATCACCATATAAAAAAAACCATTTGTCTGTGAAAAAATCTGGTAAGTCAGGAAGGCTTGAGTCATCATTTTCTGAGTGATTGACAGTCAAAATTTTTGTCCTTTTCTCATCATCATCATCGTCCTCAGTAGAGTAGTCAAAAGGGTCATCTTTAAGGTCATCATTCCCATTGTCATTGTGAACTAGAGTTGTCCTCTCCTGTTTCAATTTGGCCGCAGTTCTGACTCTTTCTTCTGATCTGAATTAAATTTAAATTAATAGTCTCAAAACAACAAATGTTATGTTTCTTAAATATAACATTGGACAATTATGGAGTACAGTTACATGGTACAATTCCATGTACACAGGGCCAGAAATGTTTGGGCCCCTGATAACCGGGTATGTGTGGGTACAGTTATGTTTCTTATAGATAACAGTCTACAATTATGAAGTAGTTACATAGTACAATTCCAGGGTACAGTTATGTTCCTTATAGGTAACATTGTAAAATTATGGAGTACAGTTACATGGTACAATTCCAGGGTACAGTTATGTTTCTTATAGGTAACATTCTACAATTATGGAGTACAGTTACATGGTACAATTCCAGGGTACAGTTATGTTTCTTATAGGTAAAATTCTACAATTATGGAGTACAGTTACATGGTCACCATAATTGTAGTTACATGGAGTACAGTTACATGGTACAATTCCAGGGTACACAGGGCCAGCAATGTTTGGGCCCCTGATAACCGGGTATGTGTGGGCCCCTGACAACTGGGTACCTGTGGGCCCCTCTGGGCTCCACCTTGTGCCTGAAGCCTTTTCTCAGACAGACCAAAAACCTTAAAATATGTATAAAAAATGACTAAAATGTAGCTTATCCAACAGCAGCAATGCTGTCTGCATTTATGAATACCAATACCATACTTGGTGAGTTGAACCTTCTCGCAAATAAAAGTTTGACTACAAGTAGGAAAAAAGCGAAAGTAGATGACGGGATTGAAATATTACATTAATGAGATAGACCTATGCAATGGGTTACTTAAAATGGTACAATTATATCAATGCAATGATTAGGATTAGGAGTAACATCTGGGTATTTTTTAAATTACGTTGTAGCCTAGCTAATAATAATTAATAATAACCTCTTTTCAGACCAAGAGGGCCTATGGGGCAAGTGAAGTAGCATACACAAGTTTCATTAAGCCACCACTAACGAGAAATGGATTGTATGGCTAGCACAATGCCCTGGGGGTCTTGCCAGCACTGAGGCTAGAGCCCGTGACTCTCTTTTGCCTCAGTTCCACAGTCCAGCACGCTACCACTAGACTACTGCGCCCCACCCTAACTATTAGGGTAATCTAAATGGTGTCCAATTAGCATGGTAAAGTAGGTTTCTGTAATTATACACTAACGCACTGACTATATCAGTTTGTGGCAATTCCTTGCGGAATGTTGATGGAAAGGAACCATCTTCAGATTTAGCAGAGATATTAGGTTTAGGAGCATCACTGTTTTAAAAAATTGGGCAATTAAATTTTTGGATTTCAATTCTTTTTCTGGTTTCTCCTTGTGTTTCTTTTCACGTCACTTTTTAGAGCCAAACTTGTGTAGATTTGTTTTATATTCTACTTTGATCTGTTTGGTAAATAATTATGATAACTTTACAATTAATTAATCAATCGTTGGAAAAAGTAACAGCTTACTTAGAAACATGTTATCTCAACTAACATTGTTGATACTTAACCAAGAAATGTAAATATATCGTCATAATGCTCTAAAACATATATCATTTTGAAGGGTAAGCACTATGCTTTCTAAAAAACACCTATTTCATATTTCTATCTTGAACAGAAGTCGAGTTATCTTTCTTTTCTTTCTTTAGTTGTTTTTTTTTTTTTTACTTATTTTTAAACTTTTCACCCATTTTACCAATAACTTTTTTAATTTTAAAGATAATTGCACCAAAATTTCAGAAGACAATAACATTCTAAAATTTACAACACTATTATATACGCGGAGGTCGAGTGGTAGCACACTCGACTGGCGTACCGATGGTCACAAGTTCGAATCCAGACGAAGGCCTGAGGAGTCCCCGAGTCACCCAGCTCTAAATGGGTACCTAACTAGACAATATTTAGGCGGCTGGGTAATGCGTGGAACCAGTGGCGTAGCTAGGGGGGCGGTCCGCCCCGGGCGGCACTCATTCAAAGGGCGGCGTTTGTGGGCAAATTAAATATTAAAGCCAGTTCCAGAAACTGCCCCTTTTCTTTTAAAGGGGTAAAACAATGGTGAGACAAAAAGAATTTTAATTTTGAGTTTTAATTAACGAATTCGTGCAACATTTGTTTTATTACATAGTGGTTGTTATAACTAACGCAAAACCGTTTAAAAATTTTAAATTGCTCAAAAAAGGGTAACAATTTGTTTGGAAAATTAAGTGGTATACATCACAGATGGCGCTTTTATAAGAAAACCGCACAAAAAACAGCAACACATCACTGCTGGTCCGAAAATATGTAGATCTACTATTAATATCACCACGACAGTTTTAGCGTGGAATTTCGACATTGAGGAATGATGCGCTAAAAAGTACCTACATGCAGGGGCGGATTAAGACTGCATGGGGCCCCGGGCTGCAATCAAACGGGGGCCCTATCCAGCCAGCGTCCCTTAAAATAAAATGATTGTTAACAGCTAGTATAGGACTGTAACTAAATATTAATAATGAAAAAAAAATAATCACACACGAAGAAATAACTGTTTGAAGTGTTTTCGGTATGTTACAATTGAGTGTGAAAGAAAAAATTTATTATCCACTGCTGGGAATCAAACCCCCTACCGATTGCATCACGCGCCTGTGCTCTCTCCAAACGGCCAGCGGAACTTGTGAAAATGTGATATTTGAAAAATATAAACTATACTTTATTCTCTAAGTGAGCCAATTAAATCACTTTTTATCGATTATTAACACTATCACTATCAGGCACTGTTGCGAAGTCGTGGGAAATTTCCCGAATCGTGGGAATTTTTTAGCCAAATTTTTAAAAATGGGAGTATGGAAATTTATAAGGATTTTGCCTAAAATATGGGAATTTTTTAGATTGACAATTTAAAAAAAACAACTAAATACATTTTTGAATGAAAATAAAATAATTTCAAACATGCTCATTTTCAAAAAAGAAATACTTTTTTTTTTTGTTGGTGGGAGGCTCTTTGACGTCATATGTTTATTTTTAGCGTGTCTAGGTTTTTTATTTTGGATCTACTTTTCTTTTTCCTGACGTTTTGGCTAGGTTTCCCCCAACATTGTTACTGACAGTAGACTGTAGACAGTTTAAGGTTAGATTGTGTATTACTATTAAATAATATAATTACTTATTCTGAGCCCGAATCATCATAAAATGTTTGTTACATATAAAGGACCAAATCATTAATACTATGTAAATATATAACTATCTATGTATCCATGTAGGATTAATTCATTATAATAAATTTCAAAGCATTCATTTTAAAAAAATATTTGTATCAATCACAGACAAATTTAAATTACAGGTTCGTTACATTGACGTTACAGGAGTATCCAAAAAACTCTTTTTAAACTTCATAATGTTAAAATTTAAAAGTATAATTTATATTTTTGCTTTGTAGCCAAGTTGTTAAATAAAAACGTAAAGATTAAATAAAAATTGAAAGTGTTCTATTAAAAATAGTCTTAAAAAATGCATAAATATTTATTATTTTTTAATTTGGAAGGCCAAAGTCATTAAAATGAATGCGAAAGTATTTAATTCAAGATGCCACTTTTCAGGTTTTTTCTCAAGTTTTTAATGCATGTGGGAATTTTTAGCCCAATTTGGGAATTTTTTTACTCCTGCCAGGGAAAATCTGGCACTTAGACTTCGCAACACTGTATCAAGTCTGAATCGCGATCAGTTGTATAGTTTATATTTATAAATNCAGTGGCGTAGCTAGGGGGGGCGGTGGGGGCGGTCCGCCCCGGGCGGCACTCATTCAAAGGGCGGCGTTTGTGGGCAAATTAAATATTAAAGCCATTTCCAGAAACTGCCCCATTTCTTTTAAAGGGGTAAAACCATGGTGAGACAAAAAGAATCTTAATTTTGAGTTTTAATTAACGGATTCGTGCAACATTTGTTTTATTACATAGTGGTTGTAATAACTAACGGAAAAAACCGTTTAAAAATTTAAAATTGCTCAAAAAAGGGTCACAATTTGTTTGGAAAATTAAGTGGTATACATCACAGATGGCGCTTTTATAAGAAAACCGCACAAAAAACAGCAACACGTCACCGCTGATTCGAAAATATGTAGATCTACTATTAATATCACCACGACAGTTCTAGCGTGGAATTTCGACATTGAGGAATGATGCGCTAAAAAGTATCTACATGACATTGTGGTTCAAATATTGTGTTTAACTTCCAAGTAGTAAATTATATTACTGTTTCAGATTTCACGAAATTATTGTAAGATAACTTATTAAAAATTTAATTTACTTTGCTTTTATTGCATTAAAGTAGCACATATAGCTTGTGATTTTCATTGAAAATGAACGGTTATTCATTTTTCCGTTAAATACCACAATAACACAAATAATTCCGGAAAATACATACTTGATAATTTCAAGTGTTGGGAAAATTGACAAATGAAGTAACTAGTAAAACGAAATCGGATGCTGGAATTTTATTCAGTTCAATGCAATCTTTTTCTTTTCTATGATATATCAATTTATGGGAACCCGTCTTTTTTAAATTAATGCAAACTATGCTAACCCATTTCATGGAGCAAAGATTTGTGCTAATACAGAACGCTGTTACAAAGAGTTGGACGTATTCAATTTACAACCAGTTAGAATGAGAAACATATGAGTGGGGAAAATTCAGAAGACGTGTTTCTATCTCTAGAGCAAGAAAAATGAGAGAAATGTTTTTATCAATAGGTATAATTACAAAAGAAAATAAAACAACGCGGTAATGAGTTACATGTCCTTGCTAGAAAATATTTGTGTATAATACCATCTAGCCTACTAAATGAAAAATTTGAATATCAAATAAATTCCTTTATTTCCATTAATAAAGAATTGTTCAAGATTAAAAAAAGAAAGGATAAAGGTTTTATGGCCGTACACGTGGCCTGTCTTAGCTATTACGGGGTCCTATGCAGCTTAGTATGCAAAAAGGATTGAGAGTGCCCCAGTTTGGAGAGGGATAAGGTATTAATAAGGAAATTTAGTGAAAATTAAGATAGGTTGGGCCTATGACACCGCGGGGCCCTCTGTGACCGCATAGGTTGCAGGAGCCTAAGACCAGCCATGGTTGTACCTACACTACAATAAGAGGCATTATGTTAAAAAATGGGGGGGTGTGGTATGAATCCC
>MUZC01000705.1:424990-441844 GCA_002072015.1 Radix auricularia | reverse complement strand
CCCCCCCCCCCTTTTTTTTTTTGGATCTATTAAAATATATTCAACTGTAAATATTTGAAAATTCTATAACCAACATTATAATTTTGCTAAGAATGTTTTCAACGATTGCAATCAGTGTATCTAGTTGTGAAAGGAGCTTTTCCAACCTGAAGGTAATAAAAAAACATATTCGCTCGACAATAAGTGATTAAAGACTACAAAATGCATTATGTCCATAGATCAAGATATTACAAATAACTTATATTTTTAACATAATACATGATTTTTCTACTATGAAAGTTAGATAAGTAAGTAAATGTAAAGATAATAAATGTTTATATACTGATGTATACAATTTCATTTTTTATTTTAAAAATCATATAGATCTATTTTTAAACAAAAATTAAAAGCATACTGATTGTTAATGTTTTTTGGGTGTAAAATTTGGAATATCTTTTGTTTCATTGGGGAAAGGGGGTAGCAACCTTTATAACTTTCTTGTGGCATTCAAAACAAATATTTTGTATTTTTATATTGTTTTAATTATAGGTAAATCATCTTATGTGGCATCTTGTTTTACTGCTTACATAAATAGGGCACCTTTTACAATGTAATTTGTTTTAATTACAATTATTTATTCAAGTTTATGAATTTATAAAAACCATCATATGATTGACTTAAGGGGCTGATTCTTCACCCCCCTGCCCCCTCATCACACGGCGTCATGAGACGAAAACTTAGACTCCTACCTTAATGTGACGTGACAAAGACCACCCCCATACAAGCGGTATTTTCTATTTTAAAACGATGGTGTTTAAAATAATTATTTTTTTTTGGTCATTTAAATATGTTTTTAGTGTAAGGCTGCACTCTAATATCGTAACACGCATGAAACCACGTAAAACTTCATTGTCGGTAATGATATATTTAAGTGGAACTTTAATTTAAAGTTGCGCGTTTTGAATGACATAATAGGCCTATGTGTGTTGCCCCCCCCAAAAAAAAAAGGTGCGTGACGTCATTTATGAGTGGCACCTAAAAGGGCGGCATATTAAAGACCGCCCCGGGCGGCAAAAGCTCTAGCTACGCCACTGGGGGGTGGTCCAAATATTTGTGACAGTTTAAGACAAGTGGATGTGGGGGTCAAAAATAGCGTGACGCACTTCATGGACGGCCCCTTATATGGTATTATATACGACTATTTTCTTGCAAGGACACGCAACTCATCAGTGTTCTTTTATAATTCCACCCAAGGATACAACAAGCATTTCTTGTTGTACTTCTTGTTCTAAAGATAGAACCACGTCTTCTTAATTTCACCACTCATATTTTTTCTCCTTCTAACTTCACATTTAGTTGATATCTCCAACTCTTCATAAATTGTTACGCTGATATACAGTGGCGTAGCAAGCGAGGGGGGCAAGTGCCCCCGGGCGTCACTTAGCCAGGGGCAGCAAATTCCTAACCGTTAATTAGTTCCTAACGATAGAATTTTAAATGAAAGTGGATCTTTTCATCGAAATAAAAGAAAAGCCAAATGAGAAATTAATTCTTATTAAAAGAAATAAAGGAGCTATCCTAAAGATTTGTATTAAGAACGTTTGGATGTCTTGTCACATCAACTATAATTGCAAAATCTGACAGCCAAGTAGTATCAGATAGTTTTGAAATTAGATAATACTTATTTTTCTTTTAAATGCCCAATTTCTTTTTAAGTGTGCAGAAGCACTGAAATGTTGTTCCATGACTGAGCCATCTTACATCTTTGTGATACACAACTTATCAATATTCTCCCTGGATGTCAAGAATAAACTGCTGAAACTGGCACTGAAAGAGGGCTTTAGAGCAAATAGAGTTTATATATTTTATCACTGGCGCAAGGACACGATCACAGGTGTTTGTCACAAAAACTTGAATGATACAGTGAAGTTTAAAATCTTTGCCAGCATCTTCGCTGAGTTTGTTGCAGATAACTTTTTGGTAGTTAACAGGGACAACATCAGTAATGAGTAATGCATACATATTTTATTCTTGGTAATTTAACGTCATTAATAGCATCTAAATGTGTACTCCTTGTTAGGTCTTTAAAACTGAAAGTCTAGACAGTCTAGTAATTAGTAAAATAAAATGTTATTAATTTTTCTATTCTTTTAGATTTTAGTTAATCAAAACAGTACAAAATTTTGACTTTTAAAAATAAATATAACGTCATTAAAGAAATGATACGCTCGTCAATTGGTTATTTAAGATGAGGCCGCGTGCCAGTTCAAAATGCTTTGCGGGTCAGTTTTGGCCTGCGGGCTGAACTTTGGACACACCTGGTTTGTCTCAATCAAGCGTTAAACCATATTTTCTCTCAATTTTGTTCGTAAACCATGGCACAGTTCGTTGTCCGAGACAAATTAAAATGGAAGTATGTTTTCGTAAACTTTATTGTTCGCAACATGATGCGTTCATAACCTGAGATAACGCTATATAATAAATGACCCTGTCTCCCCTAAGAATCAATGCTTCGCTTCAGCCGAATCAATCCCCATACCAACACAGCTGATTGTCTTTGTAACTGTATTTGTGCAATCAATAATAAGACTTATTTAATTTTTAATTATTTGAACTGTTAAATCGTTTCATTTATTGTTTTAGATTTTTCCAGTAAACATTGCTTGCTCAAGTACTGTCTTCCGGAATTTCCAAAGATGGCGTAAAACTAGTTGCTCTATTGACTGAGCAGGAAGCGAAAAGAAAATTAATATTTAACAATGTCCGACAATAGATTTATAAAATGCGTTGTTGTTGGTGATGGTGCTGTAGGGAAAACATGTATGCTTATGAGTTATGCCACAAATAAGTTTCCAACAGAATATGTACCCACTGTTTTCGACAACTATGCGGGTGAGTTCTGACCTGTTGACGACTGAGACTGAGTGAGAGTGACTGAGTGTTGACAAATGGATTGTGTTGTTAGTTTAGTGTTGTAATTCAGATAGGCGATGGCCTGCATGCCTGATCTTGATGGGTTTGAAAAATCTTATCTAAACCAACTTATGGCCTTTAAAACTCAAATTAAGGTCTAACTCTGTGAGTCTTAATACTTAATTTTGATAAGTAAAACTAAACTTAAAGTTAAATATTAAAGTCTTCTTCTGAATTGATATTTTGATATTAACTAATTATTTATTTGTTATTGATGACTGATGCTTGTGGTGATGAAATTCAAAGGAAAATGGTTAATAAATTACCTTCACTTGTATCAGTGGTATATTAAGTTAACTATGAACAATAGGAATAGGTACTTCGATAATCGTTCGCGCATCCCTCTGCGCATGTCGAAAATTCACGCAAAAACTGTCATGGCGATTTTATTGTCAGTCTTAATGCCACATCGGTAGTTTGCGTTTTACGTCACAGTTTTTGATTATTTGTGTACTTTGTCTTCAGTGATGAAGAGGATATATTTAGTCGAGCACACTGGTATCATTTTCACGCAGGCTGTGTGTGCGGGCGATGAGAGGTTTTATTCTCAATGGTCGTTGTGTACATAAATTGCATACAACTTTTTTACTTTTATAATAATATTGTAGCGGTTAACTCTAAGTTGTACTTAATTCATTTCTTAACCCAAAGCAATTTATTTTCTTGAAAACAAATGCTGGCAATAGAAGTTATGATTTTTCCTGTTCGATGAGCTTAGAATAAAACTAAGAAAATGCCGATCGTTTACAAAGAAATACAGGTCCAATTAACTTTATTAATAAAACATTAGGCACTAATACTATTAGTATATATTATATTAATTACTTATTCATACTTAGTTATAGTTATATTATTTAGAACTTACTTATAACTATTTGGAATGCTATTAATAATACAGTAATACATGGGATACTTACCTTAGAATTAATAATGATAATAGTGTTGTAATCTTTTTATTTAATGTTTGATGTTAAACATTTTTTTTTATTTCTTACCACCTTCTCTTTACAAAAATGAGGACATATATACATTCCGGCATTCCGGCATCCTTCCGTCTCGCGAGACGATGGTGCATCACCGTTGGGTTGGGTTGCATTTCCTCGCGTGACTGTGCAGTCCTATCCTTGAGTGACAGTCTTTGCCACAGTTTTTACACACGAGTTCTGTGCTTCCAAATGTTTTGGCCTTTCTCCTAGCTCTTCTGTCTGCAGCCTCCTCCATTCTTCGCTCCTCGGCTACTATGACGCCCTCTTTGACAACTGTGCGCCACGTAGATCGGTCTTCTGCCTTACACTCCCAGTCACTTGTATGTATTTTGGCTGCTTTCATGTCCCTTTGACAGACATCCTTAAATCGCAAGCGTGGGCGACCTGTTTTCCTCTTTCCTGAAGCAAGTTCACCATATAGGAGGTCCTTCGGGATGCGGCCGGGGCTCATTCTTTTGACATGTCCTAGCCACCTCAGGCGTCTTTCACTAAGAATTGAGAACATGCTTTGGGTATTGGCACGCGTTAGTACCTCACTATTAGGCACTTTTTCTTGCCATTTAATACCAAGGATGCGGCGCAAGCATCTCAAATGGAAGCTGTTAAGCTTACGCTCTTGTGATGTATAAGTGGTCCATGTCTCGCTCCCATATAGTGTACTGATGACACAGGCTCGATAGACGCACAGTTTGGTTTTCTCCGTTAGCTTGGTGTTTTGCCAGACCCGCTTATTTAGTTTAGCCATTGTTGCGGCTGCCTTGCCAATTCTGCTGTTTATTTCTTCTTCAATGGACAGTGTATTGGAGACCTTGGATCCCAAGTAGGTGAAGCTGTCCACAACCTCCAAGTTTTCATTATCGATATTTATGGTAGGAGGAGGTCGAGTGTCTTGGGCCATGATGTTTGTCTTTTTCAAGCTGATTTGCAGACCAAATTCTTTGCAGGCATTGGAGAAGCTTGACACGAGTTGTTGCAAACCAGATTCTGTATGTGCTGTTAGTGCCGCATCATCCGCAAATAGTAGCTCTCGAATTAGGACATCCGTCGTTTTGGTCTTGGCTCGGAGGCGGGCAGTGTTGAAAAGTCCTCCATCAGCTCTGGTATGTAACCAGATTCCCTCACTGCTATCCTTGAATGCGTATCGAAGAAGTACAGAGAAGAATATTGCGAAGAGTGTTGGTGCGAGTACACAACCTTGTTTAACTCCGCTGCTGACAGGGAAGGCCTCTGACTTAGCTCCATCGAACTGTACTGTGCCAAGCATATTTTCATGGAACTGTCTGATGATGGCAAGTAGGTGAGGGGGACATCCAATTTTTGCCAGTATTTGGAATAGCCCGTTGCGACTGACTAAGTCGAAGGCTTTTGTAAGGTCCACAAATGCAATGTATAGTGGCATCTGCTGCTCTCTGCATTTTTCCTGGAGCTGTCGTATGGAGAACACCATGTCTATGGTAGACCGACCGGACCGGAAACCACACTGAGATTCTGGATAGACGCGGGATGCTAGGCTTTGTAAACGTTTTAGTATAACGCGGGCAAAGGTCTTTCCTACAATACTAAGGAGTGAAATGCCGCGATAATTATTGCAATCACTCCTATCACCTTTGTTTTTATATAGTGTCACTATATTTGCATCCTTTAGGTCTTGGGGGATGTAGCCCTGTTCCCAGCAGAGGGACAGAATCTCGTGCAATGGTTGGAGTAAAGCTGTCTTGCCACTCTTTAGAACCTCTGGTGGTATTCCATCATTCCCAGGCGCTTTTCCACAAGCTAGACTGTCAATTGCTTTGCTCAGCTCTTCCTGTGTGGGCACGACATCAAGTTCTTCCATGAGTGGCATATCTGGGATGTCATCTAGAGCGGTGCTGGAGACTGTGGTAACTGTTGAATACAATTCCAGATAATGCTCAACCCACCGTTTTAGCTGTGCTGCCTGGTCTTGAATAATTTCTCCATTTTTGGACTTTAGGGGAGCAGCTTTTGACGTCAAGGGGCCCGTTGCCTTTTTGATGTTTTCGTACATGACTTTTGCATTGCCCATGTCTGCAGCTGATTGTATACTGGAACAGAGCTTAAGCCAGTAGGTATTGACACATTTACGTGCAACCTTTTGGGCAAGTGACTTAGCTGTTTTTAAAGCATGCAAATTGTCAGGTGTAGGCTTTTCCTTGTAAGCCATAAGAGCTTTCCTTTTTGCTTCAGTGACGGGTTTCATCTCGTCCCAATGTTCATCAAACCAGTCCGTGTTTTTGTGAGATTTTTTGCCAAAGGCTTGTATTGCGGATGTATAGATTGTGTCTCTCAGTTGCGTCCATTTGGAGTCAATGGTGACGCATGGGGACATCTTTGAGAGACTTTCCTTCACCTTGTCTTTGAACAGCTGCGCTATCGCAGGGTCTTTCATGCAGGAGGTATTGATGCGTGGACTTCCCTTTTTCTTTGTGTGGTACGAGTTTTTCCTCATTATTCGTACTTTGCTGGCGACAAGGGAATGATCCGTGTCACAGTCGGCACNCCCATAACCTCTTTTTTTTCGAGGTCGTAGAGGATTCTAATGTTTCCATTAGAACATTCTCGGGCATAATAGACACTGGCGGCGCCCATCCCTCTCCAGATCAGCGGAGGACTTTCTTAGCGTTAGTCATTTCTCAATATTTATTTAGTGGCTTTTTGTGGGCTCGATCCCACGCCCCTCAGCTTGTGAGGCGAGCACACTATTGACTTCGCTACATAGCCGCCAGGAACTTAGGTAAACACTTATTTTAGCGCATTTTCATTAAAAAGTTTTAGAGCAAAAAATATTAAAAATATAAATAACTTACTTTTACTTTACAAATTTAAGCACTTAGATGAGAAATTAAACAAGTATTTAATTACTAAATTTATGCTTTACAACTAGTTTTTTTATGATTTTATGTATTTTATTGAGTTTACTTTAAAGTTTAAAGGGGTTTTAAAACTTAATTGTTTCAAATCAGACTTCAAACAAAAATCACTGTTAGTTAATAACTTACTTTTACTTTACAAATTTAAGCACATAGATGAGAAAATTAAACAAGTATTTAATTATTAAATTTATGCTTTACAACTAGTTTTTTTATGTATTTTATTGAGTTTAAAGTTTAAAAGGGTTTTAAAACAGACTTCGAATAAAAATCGCTGTTGGTTAATTTTTGTAACCACCTACTTTGGTCCAATAATTGTATTCCTTTTACCACCTCAGACCATTTTTTTCATGTTTACTTTAAGCTAACTGAAAATGAGATTCAGAAACGTCAGCTCCCAGTAAAGACATTTATGATACAATATTAATTACTGATGTAATATATCTTTAAAATGTCTAATTATGGAAGATCTTCTATATATTTTTATTGCATTTCTTCTATATATATTGTTCTGACAAACTTAAATTAATTTTAATGGTTGTTAAATTATACTTGTACTCGCCTTGATTTAATTTTCTTCCAAATTGGTGTGTTTCGATTGGCATAATTGTTTCCTTGAAGACTGGGGTGGGGAGAGAGAGAGGGAGGACAAAACGTTCATCGCTGACACTTGGCGGGAAAAAAATTTGGCATAAACTAGTGAATCAGATGAGCTAGCATTATATCAATACATCAGAGAAGGCTAACCAAGGATTTGAAAGGTAGTGGCGTAACCGATAACCTCGCCTTACACATCTTGCGTAAGCAGCTGGCCAATGAAGCAGGGAGCCAGAGGAAGAGACCCATTGTGGTGTCATGGCATAAGTTTACACCAATATTAAAGCCTGACCATGGACCAGGGAACCAGAGCTTGTGCACGTGATCTTGATGTAACACTGTACTTAGATTCACATAGTATTAAAACGGAGCTCACAGCTAAAGCTCATGTGATTGACGTGCCCTTTCCCACCCCCTGAAATTGAGTTGGGAAATAAAAGGACCATTAGTGGCACAGAGAAAAAGATCTTACATATAAAAAATACATTTTAGATATAAAATCATAGTTTTTAATTATCTTCTTTATTTTAAAAAAAAATTTGGCTCCATGAGTATCAGATGGAGGAACAGCCGTCGCCCCATTTTTTACCCATTTCACACAACGCCACTTATTTATGACCCTTTCATCCTCACATTTCCCTTCATGGAGCATATTACTGATATCACCATTCATGTTTGCATTATTTACTGTTAACTGTATTCCTTGTGCCTTTAACTCTAAATGTATCCTAACAAAGTTTTTAAAACAGAAAAAAGGGAATAAAAATTACGAGAGTGTGAAATTTAAACAAAACAACTCATTTATCATCACCATAAAAAATTTGCCTTACCTTGTACTGTGACTTATGAGTAGGGTTAATTTTTCTTAGACTCATGTCTTTAGGGATTAGTACTATACGTCACTGCTGACTTCCCTCAGCCAATGGTTCTTTAGCCTAGTAATTACATCATCATTTCTGTAACTATTTCTTTCTCTGACGTTTCTAATCAGGCCTTTTCCACTTATGTAGGCGTATACAGACGAGTAGCAGCTTACATTAATAACACATCAGACTTTGGTAATTTAGTAACTTTAATCCAACAGAAGTATATACACTTTATACACTGATGAAGTTAATCTGGCTTCTTGCCATTTTCTTACACATTCCATTCAACTTCCTACTTTCAACTCCTTGCCTCACTTTCACTCGCGTCACGTGATCTCTCTCTCGTCACGTGATCTCTCAATTACTAATATTCAAATTATCACGTGACAGTTTCCCCGCTTCTCGCTGGGTTATTTTTTAAAGGTCAGCACTAATTTGCATAAGGCTACCCCCGCTTTGTGTCCGCCTGTACATCAAGTTAATTTAATATAATTCCTAGTCACTGAGTAAAGGCAGGGCTAGTAGTTATATACAAATGAGCTGAAGCAGCTTCTGTATTATTACTTGAAAGTTCTCGAAGTGGAAGATGACTCTGTTTAGTAAGAACACATATTGCTGATCTCATGTAAGTAATTAATGATGCAGCCATGCGTGGTGACAGTTGATAATGTGAACACCCTGTAAGGCAACAAATGATGTATTTACTATAGAATTCCTAGTCAAACAGTCATTATTAAAAAACTCACACTTATGCAATAATTGCAATATTAATTGTATGCTAGCTGCGTACACCTAAGCAATTGACAAAAAATGTGGAAATATCCAACTTTTGGCTTATGCAAAAGTATACGCAATGGCTCCTTTTTCACTATATTTCATGAATTAAATCATTATCAATCTTGTTAATGATATAATATATAAATACTATATTAAATTAATGTTATTCCTGTTTTGAAAGAATGAATCAGTATTAAACTATTTCTTAATATTTTACATAGAAAAATAATAAGTTATTGATTACATAATGCAGTATCAAAGTATATGTGTTGTCAGCATTAATATCCATCTTGCTGCAAAAATGTGTGCATGTAGTCGGTCTACCTTTACCTTAGTCATTTTGAGCTAGTACAAAATAAAATGCAATAAAGCTTTTTAGTTTTATATAATGACTTATTAATAAATAATTATTTTTTATTTTGATTCTTTTTCTATCCTTATGTTTTCCTTTTTTCTAACTTAAATTAGCAGCCTATGACTTGTATTTGTGAAAATTTTTTCAATAAAGTCTTATAATTTTTGTATCAAATAATATATCTCTATCTAGCCTATACAAGTTTTCAGTGGAAGAAACAATAATTTTATCAATCAATATTAATCATTTATATTTTAAAGAGTTTTATTTATTTTTGGTGTAGAATTAATTGTATCTATTTGACTTTTACATTATAGTTACTGTTAACATCAAAGGGTCCCCTCATCAACTTGGATTGTTCGACACAGCTGGTCAGGTAAGTTGACTTTTAATAATATTGGAAAAATTTATTGTGTCTTGTAATTTAGTGTTTAAAATGTAAAACTTGTGAATTGGGGAACCAACTTCTAGCATGGCATTACTTTGATGCAATCTTAAAATTAATTAACTCTGCTTATTAGGTTTCACATTAGCTCTATAAAAATTAATACTCGCCAAGAGACATTGAAATGTTTATGCTTATTGTGTTTTTTTACAGGAGGAATACACTAGCCTTCGCATGTTGTCTTATCCAGAGACAAGTGTTTTCTTGGTCTGTTACTCGGTGGTGATGCCTGAATCCATGAAGCATGCTGAGATTAAATGGGTACCAGAGTTCCATCACACTGTGCCTAAAGCCCCTTTTATCATTGTTGGTACCCAAATAGACTTAAGAGATGATGAGGCAATCAAAATCAAATTACAAAAGAGGAAGTTACGTCCAGTGACAACTGAGGAAGGTCAGCGACTGGCAAAAAGACTTGGTGCTGATTGCTATGTTGAATGTAGTTCTCTGACAAGACAAGGTTTAAAAGATGTATTTGATGAAGCATTACTAGCCGTCCTTGAGCCAAAGCACACAAAGCCAGAGAGAAGGAAAGGTCGACCCGGGTGCAGTATATTGTAAGACTCATTTAAAGAAATGACTTACTGCTTTCTAACAAATTCTTTGATATTGCCTTAAAATAGGATATTCTTTATTTGATGCAATTTTTTTGTATTTTTGAAACCATTCACTAATATAATTATAATTTTTGGAATGCCAGATAGTGTTTAAATTTTCACACAAAAAAAACCCCAACCAGTTTAATGCTCAAGATTTTTAAAAAATGAAGACAAATTTATATTACTACAGAAATCTTATGCTTTTATGACTCTCTCCAATAAGTCCGTTCAAATCAGTGTAAAATACTTCATGAGCTGATTTAATGCACAATGAATAATATCTCACTTACAGGGTATTTATTTACTATACATTACCAAAAATTATGCCAGTCTTGTCAACGTATAATGGTGAGATCACACGCAGCAGTTAAAATATTGTATACTCATGTTACATGCTGACCTTTGGAGATTTCTATTTGCATTATTTTTTAAATATGAAATTTCATCCCAATGAGTAAAATTCTGTCAGTTTTCTTCAAAGTGAGATCTTAAATTTATGTGAGCATGTCAAAACAAAAACTGAATTTTTAACTTAAGTATTTTAAATCATTTTGTTTACTTAAAACTTGATCACAGTACAACTTTTATGCATTTGTATTTGATATCCTCTGCATTTCTTTGAGAATCCTTTAAGTTATGTACAGCAATGTTTCCTTTATGCTGCGTGGCTGCGCAGATCTCTGAACCTTGCAGCATAGCAGTTTAAAATTACAGTGCAGCAAATTTCAGTAATGATAATAAAATTTTCTGGGTGTAAAATTTTGAAAACAAAATTTATGCAGTGCAACCTTGCTCATGAGTTTGTTATTTTGTATATGAACCTGACAACCTAAGAGGGAACATTGGTGTACAAGTAAGTAAAACCATTGGTTTTAAAACTGCTTCATCATCTCAATAGTTTCAATGAAATTTGTTTTTCACCTGTTTATTTAATTGGCACAATGATTTTCCTTCTCTTTTGGCTTCAGTTTATTATTTACATTTTGATAATCAATTTTGTATTTAACTTACAATTGTTGATATATAATGTACATATATTGTTAGTGAACAAATTATTTTTTCTGTCACTTAATTGATGGATTTTCTTTTTTTTCGCTTCTACCATTTTTGTTTGTTTTTTAAAGTATTTTTTTAAAATAAAAATAATTCATGTATTAATTTCCAGGGGAAATATTTAAACAAAGAGAAGTGAATCATA
Source organism: Radix auricularia (assembly GCA_002072015.1). NCBI lineage: Eukaryota > Metazoa > Mollusca > Gastropoda > Lymnaeidae > Radix > Radix auricularia. The sequence goes on along the minus strand of MUZC01000705.1, from coordinate 430,181 downwards.
TTTTTGCTGCCCCATAAGTTGGCTACTATCATCATTGGTTGACTTTAAGCTGTATAACTGTGGCTGACTTAATACAATGTAATCATGGTCGACTGTAAGTGCTATCATGGTGTACTTTAAGCAGCTTTTTTTAAAGCTGGGTTTGAGCAGTTTAACCGGGCAAGTGCAGTGTCTAACATTTTTACCATAAATAATTTTGTTGGTTTGTTTGAACTAGTCAATTGTAAATATTAGGCTAGATTTTCTCAACATTAAACTGCTTCTTAGAATTTTTTGATGACCTCTGAGGTTAAATTAATGTCTTTAAACTTGTACTAATTTTTCCTTGCCAATGCATTTAAATACAATAAAACTAAACAAAATTAACAAACCATTCCATTGACAAATCTGTGGTTAAAGGGAAATGATGTTACACCTATTTAATATCTTATTTTACCTATTCAATATCAAAGTAGACGAAGGATGATTCTTACTGTTGAGTATTTTCAGGTTTTCGGTTATTCCACAATTTTAAATAAATAAATAAATATTAAGCATATTTAAAATTCATTCTGTCATTTACACTTCAAACAAAAGCCAGAAGGAAAAAACTCCAGACACACCAGTTATTTAAAGCAAATTAATCCTATGGCTATTTAATTGATGTTTTGAAAAGTACAGACTAATTTTTTTTAAAAACGGGAATGTATTCATAAAAACCCAGGAAGTAAGTTCTATACAAGGAACTGCAATACTGGTCAAAGTCTTGCAAAACCAATGTTCAAGGTCACACATTTTTCAGTTTTTCATTTAATAACCTTTTTTAGAACTTATGTTTTATATTCTGTTTAAATATGACCAGATTAACCTGCTCAGATGCAGTTGCTCAAAACATGAAGATTTTTATGTCAAGGTGTCAAATAATGCATTAAGTAGCGGGGAAAGTATTAAAGTATCTATAAAGAATCACATTTTATTATTTGACTCTACAACAAATTTTTGGCTTAAACATTTATTTTGGCTGAAATACTTTACATTATAGCTTCCTATTGGCACAGCTAAAAATTTTTGTGCCATACGTAAAAAATACAACTTTTTGCTGAAACTTTCTGGAGAAAATGTATTCAACATAAAAGAACAACAAAAAAACCAGCAGGTTTGGTTTATTATAAAAACAAATAAGTATCCACATTTTTTGGGTGTCATTTTAGTTAATTAAAGAAGAAATATTTTTTTAAACATTTTGTTAAAACAGTATTTTTGAATTGCTCATTTTTTAAAGTGCTATTCTGTACTAAGGAAATGAATGAGGAGACTAATTGTTTAAGCATTCTATGCTAGTAACTCAACCATCAACAGCTGTTTTACTAACTTTGTCCTGAAGCTCAACAATCTACAACTGTGATCCCATAAGGCATACTGTTGTTGATGTAAGATATATCAACTCTCTCCCCTCTCCATCCCTCCCACCCAAAGCCACCGTTCCAACTTACACACTAGTGACAACTTACATTTTAGTCTTGCGTTTTTAAAATATTCATTCAAATTCATTGTCATTTTATTTTTTATATTTCTCAACAGTTTTCTTTTTATTTTTATCAAAGCTGCAATGATTTTTTGTTTACTTTTTATAAAATGAATTCAGTTATTTTTAGATGCCTTGCTTACATAATTATGATTAGCATCAGATAAAATAAATTATGTTTTAAATGCTTCCAGAAATCTGCAAACAAGGTTATCACTATTTTAAATTGCAGTAACCTTTTGTATTTCATTAACTAAACTTATATTTGTGTTCTGGACCAGTTGACCAAATATACAAAGACTACATATACTAAGTTGCCAGTGAAAAATCATTCTTTTTCACTTATTATAGAAGTAGAAGTGTAAAAAAGATATTGATTAGCAAAATTCTACAAAATAGTTATTTTTTTAAAAACAATAGTTTTATTGGGATGTAACTGAAGAAAAGTTGTAAAGATAAGATAATCTCTCTTGCAACTGATACTGGTTCTTTATGACATATTAGCTGGACAGCCATAATCAATATTTATGCAGGATGCTTGTTTTACTAAAAGTTGTTCCCCTCATGAGCTATGGTTTGTTTGGTTTAATAATTAGCTTGTCTGTTCTGAGCAGGGCTTTTATAAACATGGGCTTATCTCACACGTATTGCAAAATATAGAATGTTATTGTTTTGCATTGGAAAAAAATGTTTTAAAAAATCACCATCAGTATGTTATTGACTTGGGAAATAATTTGGCCTAATACTAGTGTCTCATCTTGTAGAAGGTCCATTTATTATTGTTATTATAAACACCCCTTAACTTCATCTAGTTTCTCTCTCTCTCTCTCCCTTATGCCCCTTATGAATTATTTCATCAGAATAATTTGTTTAGTTGGTCCTCAGCTTTGCCTGCTTTCAACTGGATTGTATCTCATCACAGTCATTAAAATAGTATTGAAGTAATAGTAGGCTAAAGTTCAAACATCTTTCTATTTTTACTCAACCTCTGATATTGTTTTGCTAATGTGGCAGGCAGATAAAGGCTCACTCAGTACAGCACACATTTTTAATAAGTTCATTTGTGTAGATTTTGAAACCTTTGAATTTATAGATTTATCGTTCAGCTGATCATACTATATTTTATAAAAAATAGTTGTCTAAGTTACACATTATTATTTTGTGTATCCTTAATGCCTGCTGCTTTCCTAGTCAGTTTTGAGAACTCATGATTTCACTTTAAGAGTCTTTTATAACACATTTGTTAATAGGTACATGATTCTTCATTCTCTGCCTGGTTTTTACTAGCTCGTAATTATCTTTACTTTCTATACCATTAATGCTCATATTGAACAGTAAATCTCCCAATACTATCAATGAAACTCTGAAATAATATTTGTTTAAATCTCCCAATACTATCAATGAAACTCTGAAATAATATTTGTTTAAATCTCGCAATGCTATCAATGAAACTCTGCAATAATATTTGTTTAAATCTCCCAATACTATCAATGAAACTCCGAAATAATATTTGTTTTTAGCTTTTATTAGTGAATGACTCCAACATTGCACAGTAATACAGCAAACTTTCTCTTACACAAGTATTTTATTTTTTTGTGTACATTATAATGTAGTATACATTCACAGCCAGTAATAATAGCAATAGTCATATTATTGTATAGGTAGATTTGAAGTTTTAATTTTGTTTCATACTGATAAATAAGTTGTAAATTTGTTTTTTAATAAAGGTCATTTTCTTTTTTTTTTTAGTTGTTCAGTACCAGTACAGAAAATAGTTGAAATATTTTTCTTTTTTTTTCATTAGAGCTAATGTTTGTTATTAAAAGTTTCATTTGTACAGTAAAAAAAAATATAAGTAAAATATAACAGGAGTACTGTTGAATAATGTTTGTTGATGAAATACTGAGACAATGTTGTTGTATTGCGTAAACTGTGTGATAAGTGTTTCAAACTTTCCTCATCTAACCTAGAAAATTTCAGTTCATTTTACAGATTCATTCATCTCCATTAGTTAAAAACTCTATATATCAAGTTTTTCTGACTGACACTTACTGATTGCTGCATGAAAATCTGCTTTTGATAAATCAGAGATTTCACATTGTTAAGAATGTATATTTTTTGGTCTGTGTTGGCTATAGATTATGTGCACAACGATTGTGGTCCCCTAACTAGTGATAGCAAATTTATTTAATCTGAAATACATGCAGTTGTTAAAGTTTATATATATATATATAGTTTTTATGAGTATAAAAGTTCTTTTCAAGTAAACATGATTCATATAGAATATATAAATAATTTAAAAGTTTCTCCTACTCATAAAAAAGAATTATTTTTTTTTTTAGAGACTCAAGCAATGTAATGCTTCAGATTCCTTGTACGTGGCAGATACTCTTTCGTAGTAAATAAACATATCACTAAAGACATGACTACATATCAATACTATTTATGGATCAATTTTTTTGTTATATCAGTCAATGGTATTTTTGTGGTTAACATTGATTTTTGTTGGTCACTGCTTTCAAGTCTTTCCATCACCATTTCACATGCAATCATGAAAAGTCAGCTACTACACTGTCCCACCCCGACACTTAATCTGCAATAAGTGGCATTAATCTGCAATAAGTGGCATAAGCTGTACGCTGAGCTGGGGATCTTTAAAAAGGAAACTATTGCAACAAGATATGATGTTTAAAGTAAGCTTTAGTTCAATATGATGTATGTATATATAACTCAACCTTTTCTTTTTGTTTCCTGTGATGTCACTCAGCCTTGACCCTGCCTTATGGTTATTTAAAGCTTTTACTAAATACCTGTTAATTCATAAAATCCCTCTTAGTTTCATCAATATTTTCAAAGTCATAAAATTTGTTCTATTTTATTTTTAAAGTGCGCTCAAATTTATGAATTAAAAAAATCATAGCATTTTGTCCATTCTTATCATTCAATTAATGCTATTTTTATAATCATACATTTTCTATTTTTCTGTTCAAAATGTCAGTAAGCTTGAAACATGAATTGGAGAGTTAATTGAAATTTGTAAATTATTTGAATGAATTACTATGTCATCTAAAGTTTTATTTCCTGCTTAAGACTGGCACATATCCAGATTGTAACAGATGAAATATGTATTTTTAATTGCACATTGTGGCCGTGTAAATATTCTTATGTATTGTTAAAGAAAGATTTTGGAGAGGAAATGTAGGTCCTAAAATTTGTACACTTCATTGAAATATGTATAACTTTCAACATATCAATTTGAAAACGTTGAGAGGTTGATGTTTTACACATGACAGCCCTTTTGATTTAAACTCCGTAATTCCCATGTTATGGGACATAATCTGTCACATTCAAGACTATGCAGAGGTAGACAAATGTGTTCCATGCCAGGCTAAATATTCCCTATTATAAGATAGGCAATATGTCCCATACCGTTTTTTTGTATAACTATACCTAGTCCCAAAGCTTAGCTGCTAGCGTCTTACACTTATCTAATGGTTCAACTGTTCTGTCTTACACTTATCTAATGGTTCAACTGTTCTCTCTTACACTCATCTAATGGTTCAACTGTTCTGTCTTACACTTATCTAATGGTTCAACTGTTGTGTCTTACACTTACTTATCTAATGGTTCAACTGTACTGTCTTACACTTACTTATCTAATGGTTCAACTGTTCTGTCTTACACTTA
>MUZC01000705.1:391645-421754 GCA_002072015.1 Radix auricularia | reverse complement strand
ACTTATCTAATGGTTCAACTGTTCTGTCTTACACTCATCTAATGGTTCAACTGTTCTGTCTTACACTTACTTATCTAATGGTTCAATTGCTCTGTCTTACACTTATCTAATGGTTGAACTGTTCCTTGCACCCACCCCCTTTAAACCCAAGTGATATGTAATTAACTGAAGCCTTTGCTTGTTACCAGTATGTTTTCTCATACTCCGCTGTAGCATTACTGTAGATGGCTACATTTTTGTTTGGTTGACCTTTCAATAAACTATTGTTTTTTAAAGAAATCCATTTGCTTGTTAGCCTTTACTTTATGCGTAATTAATTAATTTGTCTCTTTACTCATAAAATTAAGTTTGGGGAAGAAAGGATGGCTCGGTGATGAATGGTGGCTCTGATGTTTGCTTTGACACAACTCTGGGACTTGGGAAGGCAGTGCTTTTGAAGTGTAAATGATGAGTCAGGAATCAGGTTTTGTTGTTGACGTGGGAGGAATGGGAATCTATTTTAAATAATGACGAGGTGCGTGAAATGCTTGGCGTCAAGGGTTTGGGGGCTTGTCTCTTGCTCAAGCCTACGTCAACCCATCACCCTAAGAACAGATAACACATTCTTTAGTACAGTTAACACATCCTTAAGTACAGTTAACACATCCTTAAGTACAGTTAACACATTCTTATTTACAGTTAACACATTCTTAAGTACAGTTAACACATCCTTAAGTACAGTTAACACATTCTTAAGTACAGTTAACACATCCTTAAGTACAGTTAACACATTCTTAAGTACAGTTAACACATCCTTACGTACAGTTAACACATCCTTAAGTACAGTTAACACATTCTTAAGTACAGTTAACACATCCTTAAGTACAGTTAACACATTCTTAAGTACAGTTAACACATTCTTATTTACAGTTAACGCATTCTTATTTACAGTTAACACATTCTTAAGTACAGTTAACACATTCTTAAGTACAGTTAACACATTCTTATTTACAGTTAACACATTCTTAAGTACAGTTAACACATTCTTAAGTACAGTTAACACATACTTGAAGATTTCTGACAGCGCCAACGTCAGTGGTCTCAAAAAGTCCTTGTGTTGGTCAATTTTGATAAGTAGCTGGATTTTTATTAAAATGCATTGCAATTTTGTGTTTTTTTATGTGGGAAATATCAATATTAAACTATTCGTCAAATTTTGTTAAATTATTTCATCTCTCACTATGAGTTAATTTTTATCAAGGAATTTATAAAGCTACTAGTTCAAAGCCTGCTGAAGCTGGCAGAACGAAATCCCACAGAAGGGATAACAAAGATATTACCAAATACTGCAATAGAAAAAACCACGTGGCCTTTATTGCCATGAAAAGATTACGATATTAACAGAAATAACAAAGAAATGTATGAAATACTGTAATAGAAAATAACATTTGGCCTATATTGACATGAACACAATACGATATGAAAATAAATAACAAAGAGATGTACGAAATACTGAAATAGAAAAGAACTTTTATCTTTTATTGCCATGAACACAATACGATATGAACAGCTAAATATGAAAGATTTCCTTGTACACATTTTTAGTGTAGCAGGTGGAGCTGTCGTGGAGCAGTTTCCCTTGTTTAGGACCATCTGCCACATGGACCGTTCAGCATTGTAACGCCTTTTGTCATCGTTTCAATCATGAATGATGGCCAGTGACACAGTTCTAAGTAGTGTATTCCGTAAAGCTGCTTCCGCCAGACATTTTTGTTCCACTTCACACAGCATTTTGCATGCATCTGCAAATGGATTGTTGTCGGTCATGAATGAGCTTAGGAGCGCCATGAGATCGCGGTTGCATGTAGAGTTAGGTCGCATTTGCATCCTTTGTTTTGAAACAGCTGAGCAAATTGACGACGATATCATTGTTAGGATGCAGAGCCCCAGATCTGTGGTAAATCTGTCCGTGGATGCGGAAGCAGTAGGGCCCGTATCCGGGAGAAGGAGCGACTTTAACACGCATTTACGCAAAGGCTAAGGCGCTAGTAATAGACCTGATGTTGTCCATGAAGTTTTGGGAGTGCTCGTGTTCCCCCGTCATGAGCGTCCTCAGTAAAGGTGATAAGCGGATGGAATCTAGCGTCACTTTTCCTTTCTGGTAGCACGTGGTAAATAATTTGTCCGCAGGATGTTCGCCAGGAAAATGTTTGGCACCGCAGAATGTGCACAGCAATTGTAAATTGCCACATAAATGTTGCTGGACGTTGTCATTCATGAAGTCACTTCCGGTGGCTCCATCCAGATGAGGTGCAGGTATTTCCCGGAGTGTAGCTGACCGACGTCTTCTTTAGTGGCTGCTACTTCCCGTCTACGGACCGTTGTGCGTCGGTTTCACTTGCTCTTCGAATGCGATCTTGTTGGTTTCGCGTTTCTCGTCGTCGGGATGCCTCCTCGTGTGTTTCTGTTCTTCTTCGATTCCTTTTATGTTCGTTTCTGCGACGTTTTCTATCGGCAATTTCGGCTTCATCGAATGTTCTTTTTTCGAGGCATAGTTGTCTCTTGGCAACATGCGAAGGTTTGTAAATTTGGGGAGTTGAAGAAGAAATAGTAAAGCAATGCGAAAGTGATATTGACGATGGGTACAGGCGTAGGAGAACGGTGTCATACCTTGAATGCGGCGCAGCAATGCAGTTGGCAGTGGGTCAAGAACCGAAGACCGACACACCGACATCAACCGGTTGGTGGTGACTTACATCATGATTTATAACGGAGACAAACACGCATAGGCTGGTGGCCGATGTTAGACTCAACACAAATGTGTGTTTGTGTGTACACAAATGCTGACGTCACAGGTTCGTGCGTTGTTTCGGTAATTGACGTTCTGAGCTAAAACAATGACGTCATATAATTTTTTTTTACGGCGAACATTTTTAATTTATTTATACTAATTTTGCGCGCCATTTTTTGCGCGCCTTTCGAGCACCTTTTCGTGCGCATTTGGACGGAGAGACACACGCATACTTAGGGCGATTATGAATTAAATTTCTACAGTAGCGTATTCGTCCCAATAACACATTATGATGTGCTAACCATCTGAACATGGTCCCCGCATAATGGCTTGAGACAATCCGTTGTTAATAGCACAACAAATATCATGTAAGAGTAAGTCTACATACGATCGGTCAACGCCTGGTGTGCATAATAATAATCATCATTTTTTTCCTTGTGGCACATAGGTCCTCAGGTAAATACTCCACTTTGTACTGTCTGTTGCCATTATTCCATGCCCTTTCCTATTCTTTCTGCCCCATCCAACAAACTACGTATCCATTCCTTATTGGTTCTACCTCGCTGCCGTTTTCCCTGTGGGTTCCAATCCAGCCCTTGTCGGAGGTGCCTACTTATTAAAAATAAATCTTCATCTGACACTCGTTTAATTATTTCACGGTTAGGCTTAGTTAATAAAAGTACAATATGAAACAACCAAGTTGCTTTCTTTACTCTCCAGCGATTCTTTTTTTCCCCATTGAATGAACCCATATTGCTATAAATATAAGGGTTTAAAAATGGCTTCAATGTGACGTCATATCGGAGGGGGGTCTAATTTTTTGAGACGAGGTAGAAGGGGTGAAAAATGGGCCAAAAACGTTATTTTTGGATTCGGACAATTACAATATGGCTATTCTTAGAAACCGATTAAAAGTTTAATTTAAATTATTCTATACTTTTTAATCAAACTATGTATTCTCGAAATTCCCATAATTTAAAATGGAAATAACTATCGTCAAAATTGCGATACCAACGTGATTTTGCTAGCTTACTTAGTCCAGCACAAAACGATTTTTTCATCTTCTATATCTGCCAAATCTACAAATATCATCACATTTGCTTGCAACTGTTTGAAGCATTTGTATAATTTATATGAATTTCAAAGTAATGGATGAGGGTAAAACACAACAATTTTGCTATGACCGTTTTCTTATAATGCGCGCCTAAGGTCCGTTACTGCATAGTTACAACACCATCCTTTGGATGTAGATGACAATGACAAAAGCCATTGCCAGACAACTCTGCTGGGAATATCAAATGGAATTGACAACATTTCTGGACAGACTGCTGGGATATGTTGCCATCACGTGCAGACGGCTTTGTCCATTGAAGGAACAGCTGTGTTTAAAAAAAAGAATTTAATTGATTAGTCACGCCAACCCAGCGGTCCCTAAACTTTGGTAAGAGAAGTAGGAGAACATTTTAAAAAGTTATTTCTTTTTTATTGATGTGAGAAAGAAAATTTGACTATAATTATACAATTGCCAAATTTAAGCGTAAATTAAACTGGTTAAAATATACATAAACTGGAGAACAATTAAATTCTCTATTTTCTTGTATAGACCAGGCGTGTTTCTTTTTATAATTTGCACATTTTGATCTAAAAATGCACGTGTAAATTAATATTTTTCACATGATACGTGATCCCCACACCCCAGAAAATTTGAGACCCACTGTAGTCTCCTAATTAATTAAGGTCACTATGGAATAGAGTAAACGGCGGGAATTGTCACGTGACATAATGAACTCTACACTCCACACGTTTTTGAAACATGCATTGTCTCTGAAATGATGGATATCGTTACGCGTAGATTGCATGGTATCATTAAGTATATTATATAGGCCTATACTGATGGGGTCCTCATTTTTAGTTTGATTGCGGTAATGCAAAATGTCAGTAAACCGGCTGGTGCATAGTAGGGTTGGTTATATGGCACATTGACAGTGGATAGGTGTTGTCTAATCTACTTTAGCTGGTTGTCCACCACACAGTCACCACACAGTTACATATGGAGTAAAAGGACGTGCTCATAATATACACTCAGAATTTTGACTTTATCAGGGACTGTGGAAAGCGAATTCTGTACCCGGTGCATAGAATTAATTTTGGGGAACTATTTTTTTTAAAAATCATCAAATAATTAATACGCATGTAGATGCATCGAATAGACGATGGGTGGTCCCTCTCGATGCATCCCTTTTGCACGGCCTTGGCAGCTATTCACGTTATAAAATGCTTGATAACTATGCCAATTTCTATTGAGCTAATACTACTAGCCAGAGGCGTCACTGGGATAGGAGTTCCGGGGGTTCGACCGGACCGGGCGACTGTATCAAAATGTAAAATTCGGTATGTTTTCGTTAATCGGCACTGGCAGACTCAAAGGAGGAATATGAGGTAAATAGTGAGGGGGGAGACACCATGAGCAACCCTAAAGGGGGACTCCATAGTGATGCCTCTGCTAATGCGTAAATAATATTATATTTATAATAATAATACGGAAGTGTTTGTAGACATAAGGGGATGAGAGAGAGAGATAGACAAGAGAGAGAGACACACACATACACACACACACAAACAGAGAGAGAGAGAGAGAGAGAAAGAGAGAGAGAGAGAGAGAGAGAGAAAGCTGGGAGGAAATATGATTTTGAAAAATTGATATAAGACATAGATTAATTTCTTTTTTTTTTCGCAAATATTTCGGCGTAGTAATACAATGATTTAAAACAAATTAAACAACCACATATGGACTTCTAATGCCTATTTACGTTTTGTATATGAAATAAAAGAAAATGAAATTTACAATTCTTAATCTCGTTCACGCAATGTGCATCTTTCATTTTTAAAGGTTCAAATGACCATTATTTGTTTATTTATTTATTTTATTAATATTATTATTATTTTTTTTTTGAAGAGTGAACATTTAGCGCTCTTAACATAATATTTAACCCCAACCTAAAAATCGGTGAAGACCTGCATTCTTGACAGTCAAGTCAAGGAGCATTCTTGACAGTCAAGTCAAGGAGGTGGTCGAGAGGTAGCGCTCTCGACTGTCATACCGATGGTCACGGGTTCGAATCCACACGAAGGTGAGGATTTGTTCTCGCGGCCTGAGGAGTCCCCGAGTCACCCAGCTCCGAATGGGTACCTAACTAGACAATAGTTAGGCGGCTGGGGTAATGCGTGGAACCCCTATAGCCGTGGCCTGTGACCGCTGCATCACTTGCCAACAGATCATCTCTCATGGTCTGTGGACGCAATTATAATTATCTTCTGCATAGAAGGAGCGTCTGTATATCTAAGATAAGATAAGATTCTTGACAGTCAAGTCAAGGAGCAGACCGTTGTCTCGGCCGTGTCCCAGGAGGGCCGATACGTTGGCACGCTTCACGTCAGCTCTTGAGTGGCTAAATTGGCCAGCAGGACCGTTTAGAATTGACGGGTATCCTTCTGAAGATTATTTGCATACCCAAATCTCACGGGAGCGTAACATCTCCTTCCGAGCACTTAGTTTTAGCAGCGGCTCGGTTTTGCCTCGTTTGAGCAGGCGGTGACGAAGTAAATTGGTTAAATTGGGAGATGTCAGCATGTCTACTTGCACTATATTTTTCGTGTATGTTAAGTCTTTGAACAATATGTACATCAAATGTATCTGTATCAGATTTTGTGGTGTGCTATGTATCACTATGGTGTGTTGGGATGTCCTGTGTATCTATCTAAACTATCACTATGGTGTGTGGAGATGTCTTGTGTATCTAAACTATCACTATGGTGTGTTGGGATGTCCTATGTATTGAAACTATCCCTATGGTGTGTTGGGATATCCAATATCACAAATGCATCGCTTTTGCGTGTGGGATTGTCTTATGTATCAAGAACATCAATATGCCGTGTTGGGATATTCTTTATATCGAATGCATCGCTGTGGTGGCTTGAGATGTCCGATATATCGAATTTATTACTATGGTCTGGTGTGATGTCCGATATATGAAATTTATTACTATGGTCTGTTGTGATGTCCGATATATAGACTTTATTACTATGGTCTGTTGTGATGTCCGATAAATCGAATTTATTACTATGGTCTGTTGTGATGTCCGATATATAGACTTTATTACTATGGTTTGTTGTGATGTCCGATAAATCGAATTTATTACTATGGTCTGTTGTGATGTCCGATAAATCGAATTTATTACTATGGTCTGGTGTGATGTCCGATATATGAAATTTATTACTATGGTCTGTTGTGATGTCCGATATATAGAATTTATTACTATGGTCTGTTGTGATGTCCGATATATAGAATTTATTAATATGGTCTGTTGTGATGTCCGATATGTCGAATTTATTGCTATGGTCAGTGTGATGTCCGATATATAGAATTTATTACTATGGGCTGGTGTGATGTCTGATATATAGAATTTAATTTTATGGTCTGGTTCGATGTCTGATCTTTAGAGTTTATTGCTCTTGTCTGGTGTGATGTCCAATATATGGAATTTATTACTATGATCTGTTGTGACGTCCGATACATCGAATTTATTGCTATGGTCTGTTGTGATATCCGATATATAGAATTTATTGCTATGGTCTGTTGTGATATCCGATATATAGAATTTATTGCTATGGTCTGTTGTGATGTCAAATGTATCACTATGGAATGTTTGCATGTCCTATATATTGAAACTAATTTCTGTGATATTTATTTGCATTTCCTTAATAGGGAACGTAACACTGTCATGTCTTGTAACGTTCTCATTATGAAATAAAACAGTATCTAGTGTTGGGAAGTACTATAAACAAAAACTAATCCCATCATCTACGGGTCTGGCCTATAAAGTCGATTGCGTTTGTTGTATTCCCCAGGTGATCAACGGAGCAAATGAATCACGTAAATTAAGTTAGTGAATGTTAACCTCTACGTTCTCTCTTCCCTCCTCCCTCCGACCAATTTCTCTTTCTACGATTTCAAGCTGCCCTACACATTATCTAAACGCACTAAAACTGGGTTTATTAGAAACATTTCGTCTAATTTTTTTAAGACAGTTGACCTCTCCCATTTGACTGTACTCTCATTTCAATGTTATTGTTTAATCTAGTGTGATTTCGTGCATACCTTACACCCTGATTTCATTTCACTGAAGTCGTTTGTCGCATGCGACATCATTCATGTCATCTCTCTACCATCAATTAATTTTTAAAAATATTACATCTTGGTTATCGCGCTAGTTCTATATTAAGTATAGTGTATATACAATGTTTCTGGGCTGGTCTGAACCGTTCTGGTCATCGATCACATGAGTTCGCTCAATTCTTATAAAAATAATAAAGGGTGGAGACGGTTCACAACATCGGTCGCTCTAAATAACTTTGCACAGAAGTGGAAATTCACATTCCTGTCAGTGGTCGGAACACGCTTTTAAGAGGAAGGAACAGCTGAGGCCCAAATACCTGACAAATTCGGGACCATTGCTTCATTCCTTCCAGCCTCCAGTTCCTGTAAAGAAAGGGATTAGTGGTGAAGGAAAGCAGTCACACAAAAAATAAAAAATAAATAAATGTTGGAATTATGCAACAAATTATTACTAAAATTAGGACTGGTACTGATTAAAAAATACTTGTTTGGTCAATCTAGAAAAATTAATAGATTATTAATCCATTAAATTTTATTAATTATATTTTATACAACGCATATTTAGATCCCGTTAAGTCGCGAGCCATTATTACATGAAATCAATGAAGTCGCGGTAATTCCATGGCTCGCAAATTTTTTGACGTAACATACAAAATTCGTTCTGCTATGCAAGAAATAAGGAAGAAAAACCCGTTTGTTTACACACGCACGTCTAAATAAATAACAATAATACTAGAGAAATGTATTTAAGTAACAAAAAATATAAAGGTAATTGATAAATCGGAAAGAATTTAAATATGTTCTTAAATTTTAATCGAAGTTTAATCGATTACATTATTTTAATCGATAAAAACGATTAATCGATTCATTAATAGTTATATTCCACAGCACTACCTAAAATATACACATATTTTTGTTTTTAATTTACGCTTTAAAACAATATTTAAGGAGTTAAAAGAGAAAACTTGAAAACAGCATCCGACAAAAACACATCTTTTTGTTTGCAAGTATACGCACAGAAAATACCCAACTACGTGCTGAGAATTCTTTTTACAATGGAACTTTTGTTTTCAAGAAATACTTTTTTTTAAAAGCAATTCATCCCAGTTTAATGACACTCATATGAAAGCAACTAATTAATTCCATCTAATGTATTGGTCATGCCCTGCGACATTGTGTCGCGTTGAACCTTCCATTGCAATCTGACAATCAGACATGCACGCAGGGCATAAAATTTATTGCACATCTGCGCATGCAATTTTGCATCAATCCTTCCATCCCATCGCCCTTGGCAACCACAAGAGATCCAGTGAACTTTGGTCAAGTTCTCCTGTCCTCTAGCACAGTAATTGAACTAAATTATAAGATATGCCACTCAAATTTGACCAGGATGTCACTTCTATCCGAAGCTGAAGCTGAAGCAGAAGAGTGCCTCGGGTGAAGTTTCTTGGGTCAAACCTAAGGCAGTTGAAATTTGTTTTCACCTATGAGTTATCTTTTCTACTTGTAACTGCTGAATAAGCAGGCTTGTTTATGGGAAGGTTTTTCCCATGAAATTCTCATGGGAAACGTCTCATGGGATGGGATGGGATGGGACAGGCATAAATTGCCATGGGATGGGATGGTATAGGACAGAAAAATATGTCCCATGAACAAGCCTGTGAATCAGCCTTGTACCCATCTTATATTTTAAAGTCATTTCCATACATTTATTATTGATCGCGTTTGAACTCAAGTACCCTTATAAACAAAAATTATTTTTGTGTATAGATCTCTTCCAACGTATTTGATAATTTCTTCAATAAGACACCAGCTCACGGCATTTTTCCAGTAGAGATTAATTTGTCTGAGATGATGGGTGTGGGTTTAGAAGTCGGGAAATGAGTTGAGAAGTTGAGGCGTGATTAGCCAATTAACAAGTTTAGATATAGGACATGGATTTACATAAGGGGTAGATTTAGAAGTTTTGATATATTAGATGGATTTAGAAGTTTAGATATAGGGATGGATTTAAAAATTTAGATATAGGGATGGGTTTAGAGTAGAATAAGGGATGGATTTAGAAGTTTAGATATAGGGGATGGATTTAGAAGTTTAGATATAGGGGGTGGATTTAGAAGTTGAGATATATGAGATGGATTTAGAAGTTTAGATATAGGAGATGAATTTAGAAGTTTAGATATATGGGATGGATTTAGAAGTTTAGATATAGGAGATGAATTTAGAAATTTAGATATAGGAGATGGATTTAGAAATTAGATATATTAGATGGATTTAGAAGTTTAGATATAGGAGATGGATATAGAAGTTTAGATATAGGAGATGGATTTAGAAATTTAGATATAGAAGATGGATTTAGAAATTAGATATATGAGATGGATTTAGAATTTGAGATTTTGGGATGGGTTCTAAAGTTAAGGTGTGGGGTGTTTTGAGGTTGAGTGTGGGAATGAGTTGGTTAAGTTCAAATGTTGGAATGAAGTTAGAAAACATGTTCAATGCCATTCACATCAATGCCATTCACATCAATGCCATTCACATAAATGCCATTCACATCAATGCCATTCACATCAATGCCATTCACATCAATGCCATTCACATCAATGCCATTCACATCAATGCCATTCACATCAATACCATTCACATCAATGCCATTCACATCAATGCCATTCACATCAATGCCATTCACATCAATGCCATTCACATCAATGCCATTCACATCAATGCCATTCAAACCAATGCCTCATACCTTAGCCCATTGAATATCTATGAGTAAAAATAAAATGAATATCATTTATTATTTAAACTCAATTTTTATTAAACGGCGATCGTAGAAATCTGTTTTCCTTTACATAATTTTTAATATAGGATAATACCCGGTGTTTATTGGGTTTACAAATTTATTACGTTGTTAAAAAATCCAATGATGTGTTAAAATAACTTAACATCTTTTGAGAAAATAAATAAAGAAGTCATCCGCGTGAGCACAATTAAGAAAAATCAAACACACAACCTAAATAATTCACGTACTTTATTTTTAAAAATAAAAAATTGGAATTAAATATATACCGTCTTCAATTGCTGAAAGTAACTTGTATTTGGTATGGTATGCGTACTTGAAATTGGCATTGGAAATCAATCACGGAATATTTAAAAAAAAAAAAAATTAAAACCCCCAACAACAATGACAACAACAAAACACTGGACTATTTGTGATGTTTACATAATATTTCAACATGTTTATAAAGAAATGTTTAAATGTATGTTATATATATGTATATATATTTATTATCTTTACGTGAAATTCTGTAAGCCAAGTTCCTCATTACAGCACAGCGTTATATAAACTAATAAAATATTAATTTTTTAGTTGTTGTTGTTAAATAAGAGAATGCAATGTTCATGACGTCGGCCATTTCAAAATATGTCAATAATCTAAACCTAGAAATTCAAACTACATCCTCTATAGACAGAAAAGACGCACTAAATTGGCGAGAAAGGGGGGGGGAAGCGTTCCCCAGCTTATATTGACATTCCGCATGTCGGTGGCAGGAAGAGTTTTTCAGTGAACAGGAGGAAGAATATTTCCCCGCCATGTGCAGCAGTAACTTTGTTATTTTAATGGCTGCCTAATGTTCGAAAGTATGACTGCTAAAATCTCAGTAGCTCTGAAAGTTTTGAGGCTACATTCGATAGACACCGGTGCTGACAAACATCGTATCTCACCATATAGAAATAAATGAATAAATATTTTTAAAAAATTTGCTCAAGTGTTTTTTTCTAAGATTCGTACAGTTTTGAAAAAAAAAAAAGAAACGCGCTCGGTTCATGCTCAAAGTGAAATAATTAGTTCCGAACGAGCTGATGTTGAGTGTCCGTGCCACACACTGTTGGATGCGTCATCGAAATTTATATTACACTTTCACAAAAGCATTTTTATCAAAGGGTTTTTTTTTATATAAAGAATATTTAGTTTTTGTGATGTTAATAGCTTTATTTTTTTATTAGGTTCAATAAATCGATGTTTCCCAAACGATGAAAAGAGCAATTTTATTGTTGCACTGTAGTTAAAGTTAGTGGCAACTATTCGCATCATTTAGATAGTAGTGAGTATTTATTGAAAATTCATCCTTAATTCAAGTGAAAAAGTCATCTGTTCTTTGCAATATCTATGATCAATATTAGGCGTATGTTACGCTATGGGTCGTATCTAGTTAAGATAAGTTTGTCTATAGATAGTTATCTAGAATCAACTGTCCATAGTAATATAGTCTTGGTTGTCAAAACATTCAAATATCTCATAAGGTAGTCATTTCATTAAATGCTGGTGTTTAAAGACTTTGACAATCTCCTAGATTTAGAAAACATGATATGATAAGGAGTTTTTTCTAGGTGTAGTAACACATAATATAGTAAGACAGTTGTCTAAATTCAGTAACACGTAGTACTGTAAGACAGTTGTCAGGGGTTCCACGGTTTATAACGTGAGAACCTGTCTAGTTTCAGGCGTTTACTAAACTGACGGAAAACGTCGTCCCCCTCTCAAGCCCCAGGAGGAAAACAATTCACGAGCCCTGACGCGAGTGCGAGCGGCGTCTGATGGCCCACTCAGATTGAAGACGCAATCGATTCTTGAACGAGTCCCAGGGAAGTTTCGTCAACATTTTACACAGTGCCCCGGCATCGTATCAGACTAGATGTCTTGAAGACGGTAGAGGACGATCGAGGGCTAAGCTGCCGTCTCCTTGAGCTTATATCTTCGCTGGACCGGAGATGACGTCATGTCACTCACAGAAAATAGAAGGCATCATAAGGGGCACGACCAGATGTATAAGGGGTCAACTCGAATGTGAGAGGGATTCAAGCATGCAGTTCAGCATACCGAGGAGTCTTAACGAAAACTGAGCCAAGTGTGTTGTGTGATTGCGTGTTACTGCACTACGTTCTACACCACCCAGAACTGTCTTGGCTCGTAGCGAGAATTTAAACTTTAATCATACCGGACATTAAAAGGTTATATGTCCCAAATATTGTAAGATAAGCTTATTTTTTGTATATAGAACAATTATGTGTTGTATGACAGACTAGTATAGTGCTGTATGGCATCGCTATATGTTGTTGAGTGGAGATATTAATAATTGTTGTATGATGGACAAACATGCTGTTATCTTGTCTTACGCTTCTCCTAAACAGAAGATTATTGCGCCATAGGTTTATCCATGGTTTATGTCTCATCTTGCTTTTTTTTTTTTTTTTTTTTTTTTTTTTTTAAATCGAGTTTTGACTGTTGATAGTTTGTTGGTTTTCCTGATTGGCCACGAACGAATGGCAGATGAGGCAGACGCTTTATGTGTCTGTTCGTGCGAACGCAACAAGATTAAGTCTATTCATCCCTGTGTTTTATCTAAGAGTTTTATGAGATTATTGTTGAATTGTATTTTACAATTTAGAATTTAATGAATTATGAGTTATTACTTAATTTCTATTTGTCCTTTGATGCTCTAGTGTTGCTAGGTTTAGTAATTTAACTCATAGAGTTAACTTCATCAGTTGAGAATATTCACCAGAAAAGAATCTGGCGAACTTACAAATCAGAATGAATGAAGTGGCAATTCTGCTTTGGCTTTATATTGGGACTAGCAATTTACCCGCGCTTTGCTGCGGAAATTAGGGTTTCAGCTAGCGTTGTGAACCCGCGTAAGACCAAATAAAAACACCATTTGAGTTTAATCTGAATGAAGATGGATATACTAAATATATTAACTTCAACCATTCAGGCTCCTACGTACACAAGAACTTGGAGATTTAAAGATGCGTCTTTCTTTATAAACCTCATATTGGGAAAAAACCGATATTTCGACAATCGTCACCCTAGTGAGAGGTGATTTAAGCTTACCATCGTGGGAAGGAAGGGGGGGTACTCAACAACTTCCCAAAGTTTCAAGCTTCTACCTATACGGAAACTTGGAGAATTAGCGTTGATTCAGTTTCATATCGCCCATTTTAGGGGGGGGGGGAGGTTTTGGGCCCCCGGCAGCCCATGAGTGGAAATTTTTAAAATTAATATAATTATTTTTCCTTGTCTACCTACACGGGAAATAAAAGAATTATAGATTTTCAATTTTTATATTTCATATTAGAAAAAAAAGTTTTTGGGGCCCGGCCCCCATGAGTGTGTATTTCAAAATTCTTTTACACCAACATTTGTCCTGAGAGGGTACTTAACAATTACCCAAAGTTTCATGCTCCTACCTACACGGAAAATTGGAGAATTAGTGATTTGTTGTTTTTTTTTAATATAAAAAAAAATATATTTGGGCCCCCGGTACCCAATTAGAGGGAATTCTAACATTCTTTTTGCCAATTGTCGGGAGCTTGTACNGGGGGCCCCGGCCCCTCATTAGTGGGAAATTTAACATTCACTTTTGCCAATTATCATCGGAAGCATGTACTCAAAAAATGTACAAAGTTTCATGCTTCAAACTATACAGGAAATAGGAGAATTATTGATTTGCAATTTGTAAATAGCTCATATAAGGGGACACATTTTTTATGGGGCCCCATTTTTTAGGGGCTCCCGTACCTCTATGAGTGGGCATTTCATGTTCTCTTTCGCCAATTATCATCGGGAGATTAAACTCAACAACTTCCTAAAGTTTCATGCTCTCCAACTACATGGTGAATGGAAGAAATATTGATTTTTAGTTTTTAAATTTGGGCCCCCATCCCCCCTGTAAGAGAAATTTTAAAAATTATTTCACCTGCTAGCATCGTGAAAGTGTATTTATAAACTCCCCAACATTTGATGAGTCTACCTACTCGGAAAATAGGAGAATTGGTGCTTTTTAATGTTTATATAGCTCATTTAATGAAAAAATCGTTTTCGGGGCCCAAGCCCCCACGAATTGGAAATTTAATATTCTCTTTTGCCAATTATCGTTGGAAGCATGTACTCAAAACATTTCTTAAGTTTCATGCTTCTACCTACACGGGAAATAGATGAATTATTCATTTTCAATTAGCATATAGCTTATAAGGAGAAAAACAGTTTTGGGGCCCCGGCCCCCATGAGTGTGAATTTCAAAATTCTTTTCGCCATTTTTTGTCGTAATAGAGTCTCCAACAACTTCTTAAAGTTTAATGATTCTAACTACACGGGAAGTTGGAGAAATAGTGATGTAGGCAAAAAAAAGTTTTTGGGCCCCCGGCCCCACATGAGTGAGATTTTCAAAATTCTTTTTCGCCAATTTTTGTAGTCAGAGGGTACCCAACAACTTCCCAAAGTTTCATGATTCTACCTACACAATGAATTCACACCGAACAGTTTTTATAGCTTATATCAGAAAAAAAATCTACCTCGAGTAAGGGATATTTTAAAAGTTTTTTAACCTGCTACCATCGAGTTAGTGTACTTAACAACTTTCCAAAGTTTCATTTTTCTACTTGAAAAAAAAAAGTGTGAGAATGAGTGATTTCCAGTTGTTATTTTTAAAAAATTTCGCCAATTTTCGTCGTGAGGGTGTACCCAACAATTTCCTAAAGTTTAATGCTTCTACCTACACGGGAAGTTAAAGAATTAGTGATGAAAAGGAAAAAATTGTTTTGGGCCCCCGGCCCCACATGAGCGAGATTTAAAAAAACATTCGTCAATTTTCGTCGTGAGAGTGTACCCAACATTTTCCTAAAGTTTCATGCTTCTACCTACATGGGAATTTGGAGAATTAGTGATGAAGGAAAAAAATTTTTTTGGGCCCCCGGCCCCACATGAGCGAGATTTTAAAAGTTCTTTTTCGCCAATTTTCGTCGTGAGAGGGTACCCTACAGTTCCCCAAAGTTTTATGCTTCTACCTACACAGGGAATAGGAAAATTGGTTATTTTCAATTTTTATAAAGCCCATATAAGGAAACAATCTTTAGGGGCCCCCGGCCCCAATTGAGAGATATTTTTTATAAAACTTTTTTGCCCAATTTTGTCCACAGTGGGTACCCATCAACTTCCCAAAGTTTCATGCATCTATCTACACGGGAAGTTGGAGATTTAGTGATGTAGAGAAAAAAGTTTTTGGGCCCCCGGGCCCACATGAGCGAGATTTAAAAAGAAAAATATTTCGCTAATTTTCGTCGTGAAATGGAACCCAACAACTTTCCAAAGTTTTATGCTTCTACCTACACGGAAATAGGAAAATTGGTGACTTTCAAATTTTTAGAGCCCATATTAGGAAATAATTTTTTTTGGGCCCCCGGCCCCACATGTGCGAGATTTTTAAAATTATTTTCGCCAAATTTCGTCGTTAGTAAGTACCCAACAACTTCCCAAAGTTTCACGATTCTACCTATACGGGAAGTTGGAGAATTAGTGATGTAGGCAAACAAAGTTTTTGGGCCCCCGGCCCCACATGAGTGAGATTTTCAAAATTCTTTTTCGCCAATTTTCGTATTCAGAGGGTACCCAACAACTTCCCAAAGTTTCATGATTCTACCTACACGGGAAGTTGGAGAATTAGTGATGAATCAGTCAGTCAGTCAGTCAGTCAGTCAGGGCTTTCCCTTTTATTAGTATAGATGGCGATCCCTGTCTAGTCAACTGTAACTGTCAAATGGAACTCTTTTTTTTTCTTAATTATTTCAAGGCTTTGAGATTCGACATTTTAACCCTTCATTTCATGGTGTTGCAAATTTGCAGCAAAGCGAAACAATTATAAAAAGCAGTCCGCAATTTTTAATTTTCCTTAATTTTTATACTGCTGAGTACGGAATCACAACCATTGACCTCGATTCACGCTCAATCTCTTCCGTAGTCAGTGTTGCGAAGTCGGGGGAAATTTCCCTAATCGTGGGAATTTTTTAGCCAAATTTTGAGAAATGGGAATTAGGGAATTTTTAAGGATTTTGCCTAAAAAATGGGAATTTTTTAGATTGACAA
The DNA here is from genome assembly GCA_002072015.1 of Radix auricularia. Taxonomy (NCBI): domain Eukaryota; kingdom Metazoa; phylum Mollusca; class Gastropoda; family Lymnaeidae; genus Radix; species Radix auricularia. Next base: position 404,885 of record MUZC01000705.1, on the reverse strand, counting down.
ATTTTAAAAATTAAATACATTCTTGAATGAAAATAAAATAAAATAATTTGAAACATGCTCATTTTCAAATAAGAAATACTTTTTTTGTGCGTGTTGGTGGGAGGCTCTTTGACGTCATGTTTGTTTATTTTTAGCGTGTCTAGGTTTTTTATTTCGGATCCAGTTTTTTTTCATGACGTTTTTGCAAGGTTTTCCCAACATTGTCACTGACATTTTAATGTTAGATTGTGTAAATGTATTACCATTAAATAATATAATTAATTAGTCTGAGCCCGAATCATCATAAAATGTTTGTTACATATATAGGACCAAATCATTAATACTATGTAAATATATAACAATCTATTTAACCATGTATGATTGATTTATTATTAATAAATGTCAAAGCATTCATTTTTAAAATAATATTTTTATCAATCACAGACAAATTTAAATTACAAGAGTATCCAAATAACTTTTTTAAAACTTCATATTGTTAAAATTTAAAATTATAATCTATATTTTGGCTTTGTAGCCAAGTTGTTAAATAAAAACGTATAGATTAAATAAAAATTGAAAGTACTCTATTAAAAATTGCCTTAAAAATGCATAAATATTTATTTTTTAAATTTGGAAGTCCAAAGTCATTTAAATGAATGCGAAAGCATTTAATTAAGGTTGCCACTTTTTAGGTTTTTTCCCAAGTTTTTAATGCATGTGGGAATTTTTAGCCCAATTCGGGAATTTTTTGTATCCTGCCCGGGAAAATCTGGCACTTAGACTTCGCAACATTGTCCGTAGTTTAGAATTTAGCTTCATTGTAAGCATTTCAAGTAGACCAGTACCACGTCGATTTCAACAATAGCGACTAACCATTTTGAAAAAAAACCTCAAGTCCACCTACGAAATATATCTGCACAAAAAAATTGTTTTCATATTCTGACGTAAGTAAATTAAATTTATTTAATGCATTTCGATAATTTTTGTACAATTAAAGAGTTAAAATAACGTTTTTAAGCTATGTTGCTAATTTGCAGCAACATGAATTCGTAGCACTAGCCGGTGAGGCAAGGCGATGTTATTTGCGCTAGCCTTAGTCAGACCATCGACCGTACTATTCATAGTACAATTAGATTTATTGAATTTTTTTAACAATTTAAAAGTAATTCATTATTATTATTTTGTGTTATGTACTGTAATTAATGATGTTATTGTTATGGTAGGAATTGTTTATTTATTTATTTAAGTTTTTACCTTCATGATAAAGAACTGTGACTGTGATCCCAGTTCCTTACTGATACTGGGATACAGTGGCATATAATAATCAATTTATTTTATTATTATTATTATTATTTTAGAAACCATGTTTAGGATAAGATAGTTTATACCCATCCTCAAAATATTTTATTTGTACTTTAAAATAATTTTCTTTAGTAGGCCTACTTATCTGAGACGCAGTAGCCTACTGATTTAGTATCGTAAAGTGAATCCTAATGACTTTTAGGCCTATAATCTATAAATAATTTAGTAAATCACAAATTCAATACGTTCAGTCTGTTTTTAAAAAAAAATTAAATAATGCAAACAGCAAATTAAATTTTGAAAATAAAATTACATTTAAAAAAAATTCTCTCTCTATATTATTTTTTTTACATCTACAGAATGTCAAACAAAGCTCCTACTCACAGCCGTTTTAAACCTCTGACAGATAAGGAGTTAGAGGAAGTTTTGGAATCTATGGACAAGAGTGATTATGAATTTGATTGCTCTTCTGGTGAAGAGTCAGAGGACAGCTCAATTGAGGATGATATAGAAGTAGGTGCAGAGAATGAAAATGAGGAAGATTTGGAACCCGATGATCGATTGCGGCCATCCTGCTCACATGAAAGTGCGGCAACGAACATGAGGGCCACATCTAATGCCAAACATGTTAAAACCACACACAGAAACATAATGTGGGCAAAAAAAGCTTTGAACATTGATGAGGCAGTACTACAATTTCAAGGCTCATCTTTACTCCCAGATAGTTTTTTTAGATGAAATGGACACTCCTTATGATTTTTTTCGACACTTTATTGATGACGACTTGATAAATTTAATTTGTGAACAAAGAAATTTATATGCTGTTCAAATGAAACCAAATAGAACAACAACTTTTGATGCTACAGACATAAACATATTTCTAGGCATATTGCAATATATGTCTGTGGTACATTTACCAAGGACACGCTGTTACTGGAAGCCAAATATTGGGGTTGATGATATCGTCCGAGGGATGTCCATAAACAAATTTGAAGATTTGAAAGCCTGTTTGCATTTTAATGACAACAGTAAGATGTTAGACAGGACACACCCTGAGCATGACAGGCTATTCAAAGTAAGACCTGTTATCAACATACTCAAAACAAAGTTTTCAGCTCTTCCTAAGGAACCTTGCCTGGCTGTAGATGAGCAGATGTGCCCAACAAAAGTTCGGCACCACTTGAAACAATATTTGCCTATGAAGCCTTATAAATGGGGCTTTAAACTTTTTGTTTTATGTGGAGCCTCAGGCTTTGCATACAATTTTGAAATTTACTCAGGTCCTGAAAACCATTTTACTAAGAGACTTGACGATGAGCCTGACCTTGGTGCTACTGGGAATGTTGTTGTGAGGCTGGTGAGAGTTATTCCTAAATTGGAAAATTTTAAAATATACTGTGACAATTACTACTCATCAATATCACTTGCTCTCTACTTGGCTAAACAAGGGATATATATGTTAGGAACAGTGCGCAGAAATCGCATTCCCAACTGCAAGTTAATGGAAGAAAGTGCCATCAAAAAGTTTCCAAGAGGCACATCGGAAGAATATACAGCCCTCATTGATGGAATACAAGTTAGCAATGTTGGGTGGTATGACAATAAACTTGTAACTTTACTGTCAACATGGGTGGGAGAGCATCCAAAATCAACAGTTTCAAGATATGATAAAAAGCAAAAGGCTAAAATACAAATTGACTGCCCCAAAATCATTACTGAGTATAACAAGCATATGGGTGGTGTTGATTTGATGGATAGTCATATTGCACGATACCGCATCCTGTTGCGTTAAAAAAAGTGGTATCTCAGAATCTTTTGCCATCTGCTTGACATGTCTCCTGTCAATGCATGGCTTCTCTTCCGGCGTGCATCTGCCCAAAAAGGTACTCCGTCATCGATGGCATTGTGGGAATTCCGCACTGAAATTGCTGAGTGCCTGTGCAAAATGAATTCGTTTCAGTCAAGAAAAAGAGGTAGACCTAGTGACATTGAGCGCAGTCTTCAGGCAAAACGACACAGAGGACCAACTGCCCCTGTACCACTATTAAATATAAGGACTGACAAACTGGCCCATTGGATCAATTATGAACAATCTAGGCAAAGGTGCAAGCTACCTGGTTGCAAAGGGTACACCCATTTCAAGTGCTCCAAGTGCAATGTCCATTTGTGTTTAACAAAAGACAAAAACTGTTTCAAAACCTTTCATGAATAAGCGGTTCAGTTGGTTTGACGGTTGCATGATGTTGCAAATTTCAACAAAGTGTAATTGATACAAAATAAATATTTCTAAACTATAAATATGATTTTCAATATTTTTTATGTATTGTACTGTGGAGATACTAACCCCTTATATTTTTTTCATTAGAATTTAAAACATCATGAAAAATCATGATGCCAATCATAGGCCTGTTGGGCAATTGCCCGGGGCCCACAAGCATACAAAATAACAGAACAAATATTACAGCTACTTTAATGAGAGAAATAAATGTCTCATCAAAAGATATAGTGGCACTATATCAATTCGAAGAACCTCTTAAGTGGTTCATAAAACTTGGACAAGAGGCCGAGCAAAACATTTCGAAAGTCTGCATGGGAGGACATTTCATGCGGGACCAGGAATGGAAATAAATATAGAACAGGTCGGTAGGGAAAGGAAGAAGGTGATAGTGCACTGGGTCCCACCAACCTTGCCCAAGGAGGGAGTGGAAGAAATGCTCTCCTTCTTAAGCAAGGACAAAGTAGAGGCATACCCTCACAGAGGAAGGCCTGACCGGTGGACGGTCCTATACAGACCGGACAAGGAAACCATAGTCCTACATTACATATTCTTAGAGTGTGGACAGGTTAAAGGAAAGAGGATACTGCTACTTGTCCCTGGCAGAAAGCAGGCCTGTTCAGCAATGCCCGCCATATTACCCGTGGCAACCCCCTTGCCAGCCCCTCTACAGCTTTTGATAGCGGCAACGGAGGAAAGACCCGTGACTGTCCCCGTGGTGACCTCAACTAGAGGTTCAACAGCAGAGGCGTTGCCGGGACCCTCGACTTTCTTCGGAGAGGACACGACTGTCACGCCCGAACCTTCTGAATGGGATAAGGGCTGGCAGGTTAAAACATCGAAAAAGAAAAATAACCAGAAAACAGCAGAGAAGACATCAGGAGGAGTTTCCCCTTAGGGAAGGTCATACGCCGACTCGCTGTCTCCAGGGGGAGTCCTCCAAATACGTATGAAAAACCTGGTGAAACGGGACGGCAACCAAGAGACACTATGAAGATGACAGTGTAGACTCTAAAAAGGAAGGGAGTGTTGGCAAATCAAAACCTCAAAAAAGATTCACACAAAGAAACAAGCAGAGAAGACATCAGGAGGATGTTCCCCTCAGAGAAGGTCGTACGCCGATGGGAGTCCTCCAAATCCGCAGGGAAACAGTGTTAAAACCTGGACGGCAACAAAAAGACATTTCGAAGACGACAGTATAGACACCGAAAAGGAAGGAACCAAGTTCCAGAAGTATGACTGGTTCCCCCAGGACTTGTCATCGGACGAGCATGACTAAACGTTAGTTATAATGTTTCAGATTAAAATAAACTACTATTCATGTTTAACAACAGCCAACACACACACGTAAATAAACACACAATTAGGTCAAGCCCATCACGCTCCACTAAATCTATAAAGTGTGAACTCGACGCTCAGTCCACGTGCACACTCCAAACAGACACTAAACCTACACAGCTAACAATACTCTCGCTAAACATCAGAACCTGTACAAATAAAGAAAAACACATAATTGATCTGGTTAAAAAACACAACACAGATTTCATATTTTTACAAGAGACAAACATCACAACAGAACACGACGCAAAAATGTACACAAATACTTTAGGGGTGAAAAACAGCCACTTTAGCTTTGCGCGATTTAAAGGGGTGGGAATAGTCCAGACATCGGATAGATGGGTATTAACATATAAGGACAGAGATAGAGATGGAAGAATGGTCACCATGAACATAACAGATAGAGATGGAAGAATGGTCACCATGAACATAACTCAGCTACCAAGAACAATGTGTAAATAATCCTGGTAGCTGCGCGTAATCGAGATGACATTAGCATATCACAAAAGTTATAGTGATTTGCACATTATTTAACCTTGGTACCAGAATCTGAGGTAAAATACCTCCTGGAAAGTGTTTTTTCCGTTCTATTTTTTTTTGTTGTGATTTTTCTTTGAGCTTTTTTTTTGTGCTTTGTTTTTACTTTGTTATTAGTATATGTGTATGCTACAACATTTTCACAGGGTCTGTCATTCAAGCTCTATAAAATGAGCACGAGAACAAAAAAATGTGTGCTGATTTGTGTCCATCACTAGCAGATCATTTGCTTGAATCTAGGAATGAATTTGAATTATAGTTATAGGTCAACTTTGACCTGTAATCTTAAACAAAAGACAGTGGTCATTGACGATGATGACCCTAAGGTATCTCTGAATACCAGCGACAAATTTCATTTATCTGCTCTCTACGCCAATATTGACAAACTTTAGACACAGATGAGTAGACAAGGTATATAATGATGTAAAAGTTTGATTTTCTTGTTTTGTAGATGTGCCACAAACAACTCAGACTTGTGAAAGACTAATAAATGCTTGCCCAAGGCTGAAGGGGGCGCCCATGTGGGCATTGCGCCTAGGGCACCAAGATGCCTTGAGCCAGCCCTGAGAACGAGTGAGCAAATTTTTAGCCTTGTCATATGAAAACGAGTTGAGAAAAAAGTTATTTTCTTCTTTAGATAAAGTAAGTGTTGAAATTCATGAGAGGTTTCATCAGCTACGTAATTATGCAGACAAATATGCTTTCCTCCCACCAGCCAAACTACTGGATGTTGATGATCAAGACTTAAATTTAGAGCACATAACTTGTGACATGGACGAAGAAGAGTTTAAGCTTGAATGTGTACAGCTGAGGACGTTTGTTGAAGCAGCTGGATATAAAGACAAATGAAAATGAGTTCCAGCCCAATTGACTTACTTTAAAGTCTATTTCACGACGCAAGCTGGAAGTCACCATTGCCAATTTAATAATATTATTTCGAATATTCCTTACCATTTCCATAAGTAATGGCAGCTGTGAGAGAAGCTTCTCTAATCTAAAGATAATAAAAAAATTATTTCGGATCAACAATGAGCACACTACTTAGATTGACTAATCTGGCTATTTTAGTTATTGAGTATGAAATGAATGATTGACAGTATCACTGTCATCAGAAAATTTCCATTTCAATTTTAATTTCGGACATAATTTAATATGATCCTTTGTAATTTTCAATTTTACAAAATTTTATTTGTTATTTTATTAAATTATATTGGTGTAATATTTTAAGGGGGGTGGGCGGCAAATTTGGAACCCACGCTGTGCCCCTTCCATCACTCCATGAAGAATACAGCAATTGATCGAAGACTCAGAGGAGAGGAGAAGCTTCAAAGGACACATCAAGTACAAAATCTAACCAGATGTACTGGACATTAGGAAAGCTGAAAGAAAAAGTAATGTGTGAATATTTGATAGATTTTCACACAATCTACAATGGGTATATTTTGTATTGTATGGGTGAAGGGCCGTCTTAACGCATTGGCCTGTTGGGCAATTGCCCGGGGCCCACAAGCAAAGGGGCCCATGCGAATATGCTGTAGGGTTTTGGAAAACCCTGTATAAAATTTATTATTATTTTATAAATATCTCATAATTTTGTTTTCATATGCGAATGGGCCGTTTTAGTTCATCAATCACTTCCAACCTTGAACTTTAATAATTTTTTAAGATATTATAAAATTGGACGAAGTGAAAGCTCCTGGTTTAAAAATTTAGGTCCCGTAAGCATGCACACTATACAGTATAGCTATGTAGGAATACTGTAACACTAAGCTTTGGTTCCAATTGAATTGACCACCATTAGTTTGCTGCATTTCTACAACACTATACATTTAAGGATGTCCAACTCTACAGGAAAAGTTTTTCTGCGTTATACCACAATAACTTGTGCTGTTAGCTCAAAGGTATGTTAAATTTATAATTTATTTAGTTTTATTTAATTGTGAAGTAAACTCAGTATATGGTATATTACAACTCATTAAACCAAACTAAATGGATTTAATTTAGACCTCGAGGACGACTGTACGTGCAATTGCCTTAGAGGGTGATCTACGTGTTAATACCTACGTGATAAGTAACTTTTACTTAGTGGATTTTATAATTGTTGCCCAAAGCTAAGAAATAATAATGTTGAATTTTAAATAGTAACTCTGCCGTAGCCGGTCCCAAGCCCGGGTGAGAGAGGAGGAGGGTTGTGCAAAGGGCTAGCATCCCTTCCCATAAAAAAAAGCATTGCTATAGAAACATGAACAAATATAAAAATAGGAAACTCTGACCTTGGAGATGATGGGTCTCTTAACAGAGAACTCATGAGGCTGGATGGCCAAAGCCAATCGGATACCACCTGGCAGACAACCATTCTCTCCTCTAGGACCACCACCAGCTTAGGAACATCGAACGTAAGGACCATCTTCAAAGCTGGAAAAACAGCCCAAGTTGCTGCTGATATGTAACGGTACAAACTAGCCATCTCAGGGATAAGCGAATCCCGATGGACTGGCTCAGGCCAGATGAAGCTCAGCACAGGAGAACTGCTATTATACACATGCAAGTAAGAGGAAAACGCAGCTCAAATCCAAGGAGTAGCACTAATGCTTTCCAAAACGCTCAGAGTGCCCTTATAGGGTGGGAAGGCCATGGTCCCCTGATAATCACTGCAAGATTTAGAACCAATAAGCAAGAAGTCAATATGGATCTTCTCCAAGTATACGCTCCTACCGACAGTAAAAAAAGATGACTTATACAACAGGCTGAGAACCCTTATCCAAAAATGTCCTAGGAGCAATGTTATTATACTCATGAGCGACCTAAATGCAAAAATAGGCAGCAACAATAATGGATATGAAGAACGCATGGGAACACTTGGCCTTGGAGAGATGAACAATAATAGTGAAAGGCTAGCAGATCTGTGTGCTGCAAATGGACTGATCATTGGTGGAAGCCTCTTTATATATAGAAATATCCACAAGGCAACATGGATATCACCAGATATGTCCACTGCTAATTAAATCGACCATATCTGTTCCGTCAAAAATATTAAGAAGATCTCTCCAGGATGTTAGGGTCAAAAGAGGTACAGATGTAGCCTCAGACCATTGTCTACTGATTGCCAAACTAAAGCTCAAATTGAAAAAGAATTGGACAAATGAAGGAAGCAAGCGCCAACGTTTTAACCTTTCTCTTCTGAAAGAGAAACCAAAACTTAATGAGTTCAAACTTACGTTATCAAACAAATTCCAGATCTTACAAGATCTAGGTAACGAAGAAACAATGTACCAAAACTTAATGAGTTCAAACTTACATTATCCAACCCAACAAATTCCAGATCTTACAAGATCTAGGTCACAAAGAATCAATTGACCAAAACTGGAAAAACATCACAGAGATACTTATGACACTCTTTGAAGAATGTTGGGACCAAGACAACAAACATAAGGAATGGATTTCTAATAAGACCATGGAGAAAATCCAACATAGGAAAAAGATGATGTCAATCGTATTTACAGCCGCACCAGAACCGAAAAGCTAGAGCATCAGCAGAGTACGTAGAAGCTAATGACGACGTTAAACGTAGTATAAAGTCAGATAAAAAGAATTACACAGTAGGATTAGCACTTGCAGCAGAAGAGGCAGCTTATCTTATATGTTACAGATGCTCCTTCTGTACAGAAGATTATTACCATAGAAACACAAGATAACTATTCAGTACAATAAAAAAGCTATTCCGAAAGTTCAAAAATCCAGAGAGACCTGTTAAAACTAAAGATGGGAAATCAATACCTGATGAAGTGGGTCAGCAAAAAAGGTGGATAGAGCATTTTGAAGAACTCCTAAACGACCAGCCCCACAATACACACTCAACATCGAGCCAGTGGAATAAGATCTAGAAATAGAATACAGCACACCCCACAAAACCAGAGATAAGCAGAGCAATTTAAAAAAAAAGAAAGGCAAAGCGGCTGGTCCAGACAGAATACTGATAGAAGCCTTGACAGCAGATATTACGACTAGCTCTGAAATGCTGCACACTCTTTTCTAGAAAATATGGGAGGAAGAACTGATTGCGACAGAGTGGAAAGAACATCTCATTAAGCTCCCGAAGAAAGGAGATCTTAGGTCATGCTCCAACTATAGAGGAATAACTCTACTATCCATACCAGGCAAAGTATTTAATAGAGTGCTGCTAAACAGAATGAGGGAGGCGATAGACTGTCACATGAGATTTGATTGGATGAAAGAGATCATGTGATGAGTGATGTGTCCCAGAAGACTAAGATAGAGATCAGAGTGTGTAAGGACAAGGAATGTTCTTGATTTGTGTCACTGATGAGTTTTAATTTGTAAAAAGAGTGTACATACGCTCAGTTACTGAATTAAAGTTATTTATGTTTACCAAGGACTTGAATATTTTATTGTGTGCTGGAGTTTGCTATTAATTAACGCCTACAAGGAAGAACGCGGCCAAATGCTAATACGTTACATTTGGTGTCAAGAAGAAACAACATGGCTGTCAGGGTTATGAGAATCACTGTTTGTTAAAGTGATTGTCTGCGTGGACACAAGCTCATGAGGATGATGTTTTGTGAGCGAGAATCACGTGGGGGCGTGGATCAGAGTCCATGCAAGGTCAGTCCAGGCCCACGGGGGATAACTCGGGTGTGTCTCAGTGGTAGGTGTCAAGGTATGAGAATCACTGACTGAATTTGTGGTAAAATTGTTGTGAAAATGTTGTGAGCTGTGTTCGGTTAAACTGAACACTTGAGTGTCACGCCATGACTTTGCATAGTTCGTTCAGGGCTATATATAGTGTGAGACGGGGCAGTGCGACAGGTGGAGTAGAGGTCAGTACCGCGGGTACGAGACTAGTGTGTGTTAGACTACAGGACGGTGCAGTGCTTGTCATACATTTTATCGCGGTGGCTCGAATGTTGTGGCACTCACGAGAACTAGAGACTTGTGTGGAACAAGCCTGTGTTTGGAAATACTGGATGGCTGGATTGATTGTATTGTGTTACTGCAGCTGTTGTATTACTGATGCAGTATCTATACGTGAATTGTTTTATTATTGACAAGAGTCGGGACTTCTGTCTTAATTACATCCAGAACCCAGAACGCAACAGTAGGAAGATAAGTCGACGGGGCACACAGGTTGAACACGGCACAAGTGAACACAAGGGACTTGAGGCATAGCGTTGCCCAGGGTCGGTCTGTTGGACCGACTGCTGTTACATATGAAGTTGAAGTTAAGGTGTACGGAGTTGTACACGAGACTTAGCGTTGCCCAGGGTCGGTCTGTTGGACCGAGGGCTGTTGATGTTGAAGTTAAGGTGTACGGGGTTGTACACGAGACTTAGCATTGCCCAGGGTCAGTCTGTTGGACCGAGTGCTGTTACATATGAAGTTGATGTTGAAGTTAAGGTGTACGGAGTTGTACACAAGACTTAGCGTTGCCCAGGAGCGGTCTGTTGGACCGAGGACTGTTACATGTGAAGTTAAGGCGCACAGAGTTGTACTACTATTAATAGAGATGTACATATGTTATGAGTGAAGGCTCGTGTGAATAAAGATTGCTTTTAGTACAAGGACTTTGTGTTCAATCTATGTACGCAAGTTGGAGGTGAAGTCTCGATAAGAACCCCTAGGCAACGACCACCGACAATTGTGGATAGTCGATAACATGTGATTGCAGCAGATTTTCGAGAACGAAAGTGCCTACTAAAAGAACACTTGCATTATGGCAGAGTACTATCAAGTATCTACAGCAGTTTACAAACTAGTATGTACACATATATTGTTCCAAAAAGGATAATTCAGTTATCAAGTCCTTCCTGTTGAGACATCATGCTCAAAATTAAATATAGTGTATTGATACATTGTACTTACATTGATTACTAGGTTGTTAACTCACATAACTCAAATAAACAATTGATATAGAACAATATAAAGAATTCACTGCCATAGCGAAAAAAGATAGGATTAACTGGAAAAGAAATGATAGCTTTCATTGAAGAGAAAGTCAGCTAAAGAAGAAGATTAACTGGAAAAGAAATGAGAGCTTTCATTGAAGAGAAAGTCAGCTAAAGAAGAAGAGAAGCAAAGATTAGCTGCAGAAAAAGAAAGGGATAAAAAAGATAAAGAAGAAGAGAAGCAAAGGCTGATAATTGAAAGAGAAGAAAGAATTGCAAAAAGAGAGATTCTACAGCTTAAAAATGATAACTTGAAATTAAAAATTGAGTTATAGAAAAAAGGTTATAATCCTGGTGATGACTCAAAGGAAAAGTCAACAACAAAAGATACAATCAAAGTAAGAAAATATGATGCCATAAAAGAAAAAAATGGATGTCTATCTAGACTACTTTGAATCCATAATGGCTGTGACAGGTTATGATCAAAAGGATTGGTCAACACAATTAATGACTCAACTAACTGGAGAAGCATTTGAAGCTTACAACAGTGTAGCTAAAGAAGACAAAAACATATATCAAAATGTCAAAAAAGCACTTACTTCTATGTCATTTTGGGAAGTCAGAAAATGATTATAGAAGAGAATTCAATGAAATAAGAATCAAGATCCACAGATTATAGTACATGAAACTCAGTTAAATTCACGAAATGGCTGGAACTTTCAGGAATTGACACAGGCAATCCAAAGGCCTTACTAGACATTTTTTTTAAATTGACAAGTTTCTGGAAGTTGCAACACCAGCTCTTTTCACATTCTTAACTGATAAGAAAGTGCGTACTCAAGTAGAGTTAACAAATGCATTACGTACATTTAAAGACTCTCATCCAGATGTAGAGATGGATAAGAGACAAGACATATTTGCTGCAGTGCAAAATATAAGACCAGAAAAGAGGCAAGGAATTAGAAATCAGAGTCTCCCAAACTCAGGCAACAGAAATACTATTTGTTGGTACTGTAACAAGCCAGGACGCATGGCTAAGCAGTGTTACCACAATAAAGGACAACTAAATAGGGTGTTACCTAATGGAAGCCCTATAAGAAAGACAAAAGAAAGATCACAACAAGGTCATTTTGAGAACAAAGGAAGACAATAATGGAGGGGCAGGTACAACCATAACTCCAGATTTAGAGATTATGATCAGCCATGGAGAAAGAATGACCACCAAGATGTGAAGGATACAGAAAAAACGGAACAAGAAACAACAAGATCAAGTAATACAGTTGCCACGATTGATAATCATAGGAAACTTAAATTTTACCCAGTATACATTAATAACGGAAAATGCATGTGTCTACGAGATTCTGGGTGCACTACAATTGTTGTACACAGTAGAATGGTACAAGAAGATGAATATGATGGTCAAAAAGACACATTAATAATGGCTGATGGCACAAAAAGAGATCGTAAAACTGCTACTCTCAACATCAATTCACCCTGGTTTCAAGGTGAAGTTTGTGCCAGAGTTTTAAAAGATGCCATTTGTTACCTCACAACAGGAAACATTGAAGGTGTTGACGATTCAGATGAAAGTTTCAAAGCATGGTGCGACAACAACTATTAACTACGAGCAAAATACCCGTGCTACGCTACGGGGTAGGCACAATAGGAATAACTTTATTTTGGTTTTGGGTCTCAAATTCAACTTTAAAATGAATGTAAACGCATCTGGAAAGTAGGGTAGTGATAAATCGAACCCATTTTTAATAAAAACAACGTTATGTGTGTCGAAAAAAATAACAATATTATTAATTTAAATATTACCCATCAATTTTGGTATATCTGCTTTAATATAGCATCATTATTATCATCCGTGGCTTGCTCCACCACATCCTTCCAGCTACAGCCC
>MUZC01000705.1:336445-390143 GCA_002072015.1 Radix auricularia | reverse complement strand
AAAAAAAAATACAATTCCGCTTTTTAACCCCACTCTTACAACAGTGTATAAACACTTATACACGTACCATAATATTATTTAAAATCCCGGCGCAAGGGCTCATTTCTTCTAAAATCAAGCATAATGTAAAAACCATCTCTGAAAAAATCATTTGAGATTGTTCTTCTCATTAACAGTTTTTAAGTCACAATCAATGATTTCCCGTTATCTTTTATTCAAGCACCCATGCAGATCGCATCGGCAGAAACTTGTGTTCATAAAATTAACGGAATTTTTCATAATCCAGTGCATACTTTAACTATACATAAAAGATTACGTGGTAATGTCTTTTCAATATTTAATTTCACTTAAGCAATCTATGAAACAAATCGTTATTTCACAACAAATACAAACACACAGTCACACGCACACACAGACGCACATACACACATACACATAAACACACTCGCACACATGCATAATCACACACTCAGATTATAATCAAGATAAAAAGTAACATCAAATAAATTAATATAATAAAAGCTTCATGACGCCACTTAATGTTTTTTTTTACGGCGCGCAAAACCACACCCTCTGTTAATCTCAAACCCAAAATCATTATGATTTTTACGTCTATATTTTCAATTTTAAAAAAGTAATCAAGAGTTGCGTGGTATAGGGGCTTCTGACTGACGGACGCGCTTAGGCGCATTATTATATAGATGTGCTAGTGTGCAAACCAGAGCCTCTTTGAAAAGGAAAGAAAAATTATACATTGAAGTTCAAGACAACATAACCTTAGGAAGCCACCTTATGTCAAAACAAGACTTCAAGAAACTTCAAGTAGAAGACAAAACAATAAATTAAATCAAAATAAAACTCAGCAAAGACGATGAAACAGGACAAAATAAACATTATAAACTTGATAAGGGCATGCTGATGTAGTAGTGTGCACACCCACACCGCGCCGCACCATGTACATCGCACCGAAATGCACTGGGTATGAAAAAGGAAGTAGAGAGTGAGAGAGTGACGGTTGAGTGTGCCATGGCATGTTTCCATTAGTGTTACAATAAAAGTTGTTTAAATTTAAAACCACTGCTTTAGTCCCACATTATTAAACCTGATTTACTTAGCCACCACTCGGCTATAACAGTTTTTGGCGCTGCGAGCAGGGTTTCATAAAGGTGAGGATAGCGGTTCAAGGAAAAAAAAACAGTATTAACAACAGAACAGTATTAACAACAAGCTGAGCAAGTACAATCTGCTCGTTTGCCGAAGCTGCCGAGGTTTATGGGAGGCAGCGGGGCGGAGCTATTCGTAAAGGAGGTCCGACTCATTTTACAATGTGAGCCCATGCCCCCGGCTGTGGCGGTGTCATGGATCCTGGGAGCATTAGAGGGACGTGCTCGTCTAGATGTACTGGATCGTACACCTGATGAGATCAACACCCCAGCCCCAGATAAACTATTACAGCTAATAGTGAAGAACTGGGGAGATCAGCAAGATGGCACCACCCTGGCCTCTGCCTTTCACAAACGGCAACAGGGCCTGGGTTAAAGCGTAGAGTCTTAGACTTAAAGTAGAGCACTATGCGGCCAACCTTCAGTCTCTTTACCCTAGCTAACAACGCATGGCCCGGCACCCTTGCTGATGAAATGTTGAGGAGTGCATTTGTTCAAGGCCTACAGCCGGCAGCGCTACGACGGGACATCAGGGCCTACGCCAGGCTACACCCCGGAAGCCCAAAGGTGGATGCGAGAAGATTTCGCTGATGTTGCCGCCACTGCACATCTCTCAGTAGCGCCTCTCCAGGACTAGACACAGATAACACAGCAACTGATGGCTCACATAGACCAGCAGGTAGCTGCTGTGGCTGACAGATTCCAGCAATCAATACAGCAGCACCGAACGGACATGGACGCTAACGGTGTCCACTGTCCACCATCACCCAGACATCCCCAGTCCAACAAGCGGAGATCCCGTCACCGACAACAGGTATGTCTGTGGTGCGACAGAAAGGGTCATGTTGAGGTTCAGTGTCGTGCTAAGAGGAAATACCTCGCTCACCAAAACGACTCACCTCCATTCCTGACAACCCCAGGTCGACCTGGCCACCAGGAAACAGTGGCCCAGACAGCGTCAACTTGTTCGAATCACAAAGACGGCAAGGACCTGTCGACTAGGCTCAACACAAATAACTGGCAGCATCCAACATGGAAGCCACATTGTGTGAGGTGCAACCGGTCACCTAATACACATAGGCGCCGTGAGGACACGCACTGTGAAACGGCCTACCACGGCGAGATCAAAGAACGGCCAACCAAGCGCCGTAACCCTTCGACTAAGTGTGGATTCAACAGTGGATCTCAAACTCAAGAGATACCACGGCATACTAAGACAATCCAGCGGATAGATGACCCTCAGCGACCATTCCCCACAGTGGAGTGCTTCAACTGCAAGGCAAAGCATGTGCGGGTGCCGCCAGCTGGCAACAGTAAGGAAGTCACAAGAGATTCTCACATAGGCCCTATTCGGCCCAGGAGACAGGGATACCGGCCTAGGAAGAATCCCTCGACTGCAGGTAACAACACCAACAGCTTTATGCCAGCTACCACGGTATTTAGAGATCTTGTCAAGGCCGAACGGGCTCAAGACAGGAGTGACCTGGGTCACGGATCCAAATGTCAAACGGGTGTGATAATACACCATGACCACGCGCCCAAGCACACACTAACTCATCACTTCAGCAACAAGCCACAGGGCACTACGCCACCAGAAGACCTTGGCTATGTAACTGACCTATCAATAAATGTGAAACAACCTCCTCAACCTATGCCACAAAGATCACTCATGATGCAGAGGTAGCGGGCACTATGAGGTACCACATTAACAGTGAGACTTGGGGACCCTCGGCCCGACGCAGGAGCGGACCTACCGCCACCCGGGGCACCACGCAGGTCAGCTCGTATCGCCAGTCGGGTACAAGAGAGCGCCGACGTCACTGAATGAGAACTTAGAAACACTATGACTTACCACATGATTAACGACTTAGGGACAACCAAGCGTGATCAAGTCATTGACATTTAGATCCTGTTTTTAGTTACATAATTTATTTTTTATTTTATTTCACCATTATTTATTATTGTTCAGTTAATAGTAATAGCTCACAAATTTTAGTTGTAGTTTACGCCAGCGAGGGCGCTGAGATTCATTGGCCGGGGGTGAATGTAGTAGTGTGCACACCCACACCGCGCCGCACCATGTACATCGCACCGAGATGCACTGGGTATGAAAAAGGAAGTAGAGAGTGAGAGAGTGGCGGATGAGTGTGCCATGGCATGTTTCCATTAGTATTACAATAAAAGTTGTTTAAATTTAAAACCACTGCTTTAGTCCCACATTATTAAACCTGATTTACTTAGCCACCACTCGGCTACATTGATAAACATTGCACAAGCAGGAAAATCCAAAAGAATAGTTATGCCTGAGAACTTACAAGAATCTATTATAAAAATGACACATGATTGTCCTTTAGGTGGACATGTGGGTGCTAACAAAAAAATTGCTACAATAGCAGAACATTTTTACTGGCCCAAGCCAAGATGAGTAAACAAATAAAAGAGTACATCAAGGAGTGTACAGTGTGTTGAAGACACAATCCCAAAGATGGAAAACACACAGCACCAATACAGGCATCTGACAAGGCAAACTTCATATTTGAGAAAATTGCCATTGACCTAATAGGACCATTAAAGAAAATGTCAAAGAAAAAACACAGGTATGCTTTTACCATAGTGGACATAGCCATCAGATGGGCTGAAGCTGTTCCATTGAAAAGAATGGTGCAGAAAGTATATGCATTTCATTACTCAATGTTTTCAGCAGATATGGTTTTCCACAAACTGTACTCTCAGACAATGGCAGCCAATTCAAAGGGCGGATGGCACAAGCTATTATGAAAATCCTGAGCATTACATACGTGTGCAGCACAATTTACCATCCACAATCAAATGAAGTAATTGAAAGACTGAACAAAACAATAAAGAGCAAAAGTTACAATAGATCATGAAGACAAATGGCGTGAATATCTACCTTTAATGCTATTTGCATTTAACAGCAGCAAGCATGAGAGCACAGGCTTTAGTCCTTTTGAATTAATGTTTGGTCAAAACCCTGCAAGTCCTTTGAAAAACTTTAAAGACAGACTTATAAGCAAGCAAAGTGCCATTCAGGACAGATATCAACTAATGTCCGAAACCAGATACAAAATACTATACAATATTGAAACAGCAAAACAAAGACTAATCAAGCAAAATACAAGACACAGAGAAATCAAAAATAAACACAGGCAATTGAGAACGTTTGAGCCAGAACAACAAGTATTAGTTGGCAATAATACTAATAGTATTAGTATTATTGCCAAATTCAAAGAATGAAATCACATGGCAAAGTCCCTACAAAATTGAGGACAAACTCAGTGATGACACATATAATGTCAATATCAAAGGGCATGAGAAAAAACTGCATATTGATAAACTAAGAACATATGGTGACAACTATGAAGAAACACAAACAGTAAATGTCATCAGCAAAGAGAATTATGACAATAACATAGACACAAAAAAAGAAAAGCACAAGCATAGGTAACATATCATTGGACATACCTGATATTATGAAAGTTAGGGTGATGATCATTTTTTTAAAATACAAAGGCATCATCATAAAAGAACCAGGAAACACAAAAACTGTGACTCATAAAATACATCTGCTGGAACACGAACCATTCAAAACTAAGGCATACCTTATTCCAATGGCTTATAGAGACACTGAAAAACAAGAAATTGACTATCTTCTCAAAGAGAACAAAATAAGAACAGCAGTTGAGGCTAACTATACCTCACCAACTGTGATAGTCAAGATGAAGAATGGAAAGATTCAATTATGCTGTGAATACAGACAACTGAACAACATAACAAAATTAGACCATGAACCAATTGGAGATCCAAGAGATATTGTAGACAGAATTGGTAATTCCAAAATATTCACTACAGTTTATTTAAACAGAGGTTTTTGGCAGTTAAACATGGATCCTACCTGTCAAATACACTGCATTTATAGCCATGGATGGCTAGTGATGCCAATTGGATTAGTGAACAGTACAGCTACTTTTAGTAGGTTGGAAAAACTGGGCCGAATCCAGAACCAGGCACTGAGATTTATCTGCGGCGCTGGGTTTTGCTATTTCTAGAGACCATTTATTGAAAACTATGCTGAGATTGACCACCCACTGACAGAGATTACAAAACACACAGACGTTAGGAAATTTCAATTTTTGGAAGAGTGCTTCAAGGCATTAGAAAAAATAAAACAAGTATTCAGAAAGAAACCAATCTTGGTCACACCCCTATGGGACAAACCTTTTATTGTTTCAACTGATGCATCATCTATTGCATTAGGAGCCTGCTTTATGCAAGAGCATGATGGTGTCCTACATCCAATACAATATCTGAGCAGGAATTTGACAAAAACTGAACATAACTACAGCACAATAGAAAGAGAATGTCTGGCCAAAGTATGGGCTCTATAGAAACTGCAAAAATACCTACTAGGTAAAACATTTACTCTACTGGCAGACCACAAACCATTAGTGGCATTCAATAAGAAGTAAATAAGCAACGCAAAAGTCAACCGCTGGGCAATGCTATTGGCAGAATACAAATTTGACATTAAATCTGTTAAATAAAAAGACAATGTTGTTGCAGACATCCTAAGCAGAATCTTATCTTATCTTAGATATACAGACGCTCCTTCTATGCAGAAGATAAATGCGTCTACAGACCATGACAGAAAGTGATGCAGCAGTCACAGGCCACGGGTATGAGGGTTCCACACATTACCCAGCCGCCTAACTATTGTTAGTTATGTACCCATTTGGTGCTGGGTGACTTCTGCCGCTACTACAAAGAGTAGCAGCTACTGAAAGTGCACCTTCTGTAGAACTAACATTTACTGCGAGGTTACAACCAGCAGTTACCTCTGTCCTACTGAATGATTGATAAGAGCAATTTATAATAACATATCCAGTTCAACAAAATGCCAAAGAGGCTCCCAAGCTCTCCTGTGAAGACTTTGAAACAACTCATCTGCATTTTATAGATGATGAGTCACATGAAAGGGTCAGACGCCTGTATGCACTGGAGTAGAAATTAAGAAATACCAGATGTGATCAAATTGATGGTGTATTGACTAGCAATAGATTTGAAACCATCAAAAGAGACAATCCAAAAATTTAATTGGTTTGATCGACTCAAACTTTCTACCATTGACAAGAAATGTGCATGAGGATTGTCTTGGACTCACACAAGCGTTCAATTTCTCAACTAACTATTAAAATAAACTAATTGGATAATCAACTTTGTGTGAATACTCAGGATAACAGACAACTTGCTGTTCAATCTCATTCACAGGATAATTCATGGTCTCAATAGGGAGCTTTACAACGTATTATCTGAAGCCAAAAAAAGAAAGATTGAACATCTCAAAACTTTAAATAATCCTAAACTTACGTTTAACGGATAATGAATCAAACTTAGTCGTCTGTATTCCACTGGATCTTCCACTTTCTAATGCAGAAAGATCAGTTCTGAGTAAAGGTCTTAAATTTATTCTTCTACGGGCCTCAGGTGATAAATACCAATAACTATAGATGCCCATAGTTTCTTTTATTCAATGAGATTGCAGTTTTACTTCTAGGGTACCTATGCGAATGACGAGCAAGACGGTGAATTTCCTGTACATGGACAATGTAAATCAACATGGACCCCTCCTTCTGATCAATCTAAAGTGCTTGATCTTTACATTAAAAGAACTGAAAATCAAATCCCAAAACCTTCGACAAATTCCTCTGAAAAAATCCAACTATCGAAAGAAGAATTGTGAGGACTTTTCCAACTCAAAAAACGCCAAGACATTGTTATTAAGCTGGCAGATAAAAGTGGAGCTGTGGTGGTGTGGGATAAGAGACTTTACATTGAAGAGGCTCTATCCCATTTTATACAACTTTTTACAACCCAAGGATAAACGATCCCATTATTTCTAATAATGAAATTGTTAAGGAGACTTGAAGAACTTATAGATTGTGGTCAATTACCATCTTCTGTAAAAAATTTACATATTTATGACAGTGATCTTGGTAAGCCATGCTTAGACTTATTAATTATTACCAAAAATACACAAGCTGGGAAACCCTGGAAGCCCAATAGTCTCCGCCTGCTCTTGTCCTGAATTAATTTCAGATATTTTAGATTCTGTTTTACAACCTATTGTTGCAAATTGACCATCATATATTAAGGACACTAGCCATTATGATAAAATCACTGGATTCCTTGGTTTTACAGAGTGAAGATCATTGACTATTTACAATGGACGTTTTTTCATTGTACACCTCAATTCCTCATGCTGATGGCCTCTCTGTAATCTCATTTTTTCTAACCAAGAAGGCGAATCTCAAGATCCCCGCAAGTGCCATACTATGATTTACAGAGCTGGTCCTAAATTTAGACTCGTTTGAGTTCAATGGACAGCTTTTTTAAAATCAAATTAGTGGAGTTGCTATGAGACACCTATGGAGTCAAAATTACAAAGGTATCTCTCCAGAGTACTACAAGAGATACATTAAGACGAATGCATTGGAATAACCAATTTGGACGTGCAACAATAGAAAAGTTTTATTGACTTCGTTGGTAATTTCCATCAACTATCCATAGAAGTGCTGTTAATTTTTTAGACATACAAATTAAATTGAAGGAAAACAAAACATAAACATCAATTTTTTACAAGTCTACAGACAGCCATAGTTTCCAAATTTATACATCGTCCCATCCTAAATTGTGTAGAAACTCTATCCCATTTTCCCACCTATTGAGACTTAAAAGACTCTGCAGTGATGAGGCAGACTTCTTAGAGAAAAGTAATGAAATGCTTGATTTTTTTCAAAGGAGGTCATATACCTAAACAGTTTTGATATCCGCTGTAAATAGAATTAAAGGCATTACCAGACAGGACACTTTTACATCATCTGTTTCTGATCAATGTGATTGATCCAAATTTATTTTAACTTTTCACCCTCATAATTTTAAAGCCCGCCAAGTAATTCTCAAAAACCGACTTATCTTCATAGCTGACCCTCTAACTCAGCTGGTCTTTAAAAAACCTCCTCTTTTCGCTTTCCGGCGAGATAGAAGCCTCAGAAGAAGTCACCTTCTCACAATGAAAGCACATATGGGAACAAAAGGTTGCAACCGTTTGCATTACTTGTCCATATGTGGTTGAAATATACAAAATTTCTTTCCCTATTGAAAAAATTAATAATTAATAAAAGATGGATTCACTTGCACAAGTCGCAACGTGATTTATGCAATTCTTTGCAAGAGATGTAATAAAATTAACGTGAGTGAGACAGGTCATCATCTTGGAGATCGGTTTAGAGAACACCTGTACAATATAAATAAACAGGCTCAATGTCCTGTGTCTAAACATTTTATCAGTGTTGATCATGACAACATTTCAGAAATTGCAGTTACTGGTATTTTGTATGCTACCAATACCCATGATGAAACGATTTGGTACATTGGCTCCATATGGAATTAATCAAATTCATAATTTTACCTAACTGCAAAATCGTTTTCCCGTCCCGTTGTGGTTTTCACTGTAACTTCAGATACTTCAACTTCCTCCTATTTTCTATATATCCTGTGTCCTTGTTTGTTTTCTTTTCATTTTACATATATACATTTTATGATTTAATATGTTTTAAGACTTATGTAATTACATATTTCATGTTATTGTACTGATGAAGGCATTAGAAGAAATGTCTACTGTAGTGATAGTTTATTAATAAAGCTAAAATTTATTGTCATCTTGCAAAATTAGTTTGTGTACTTTGTATTTTCAAAGAACGCAAAAGGCCTCAGCTGACCATGCCTACCAAATCTGCAGTCGATTCAAAAATCAGCAAAAAGAAAGCAAACAACATCCGGTCAATGTTGCCGTTTATGCCAGAGCATGATGGCATTTAGATGCAGGCAATTATTTCTAAGAGCACGGTGGAAAAGAAAACACTACCAATTTAAAAAACCCGGAATAATGGGGTTTACATTGGTTATAAGTAATAGAAATCTACAAAGAGACAAATTAATTGTTCACTAACGATAGTAGATACATTGGCAACATCAAAAATCTGACCTGAATTTTTATATTGATAGTTTTTAGTGGTGGTGATGATTGTCAAGGGTATAAGAATTAAATGGGTGAATGTGTCTTGACTGAGTGAACACGAGTTCACGAGGGATGATTGTTTTGAACTCTGATCACGTGGGCCGGGTGATCAGGGGACAGGAGAGAGGTGATTCAAGGGTCAGTCTAGACCAGTTGGAGGATATTTAACAAGGTGTGACAATGGTCAGTTAAGGGGGAGAAGGGAGTGAGAGAGACCCGAAGTGGTGCCCTGGACAGAGGGCTTACATCATGTTGAGTTTATGCGCACAGAGTTGTGTGTAAAGAGGCTGACGCTGTGTCCTACCTGCACTGACAGGCGGGGAGATAGTGTAAAAATATTACGAGTTATATACTAAAGGGAATAAACAGTGCCCTGTTTCACATAGAGTTGTGTCATTTTATGTGTACGAGTTGACAGCGGAGAGCAAGGCAAAACCCTAGACAACAAGACCTGACAATGATCTTGTTCAAAAATGTGTGATTTTAAATTAAAAAATTATTATTACTGCCAATATTATTATTCTTTTGTTAATGATCACGGTAGGATTTTGATTTAGAAGTATAAGTCAGAACCTGTTGGCTCTATGTCCTTGATTCTACCACAGTTGTCTAGAAACAAGACCCAAACACACCCTAAGTTTTCATTTAAAAACTAAATGGTGCTTTGGACTTAACCATTCATATATTTTCCAGCAACATTTAAACCATTTTTTCAAAGTAAGCAGGCTTTAACTTTTCTTCATTTTATTCAAAATCAGTATGGGTGGACATAGACCCTCATCATTCTCAGTAGATAGTTAGCAGAAACTTTGCTCCAGAACTTCCTTGGTCAAACCATGAATTCAGTCCGGGACTAAAAATCCTCATTACGAACTAAAGGAATTTAAACAAATGGATCAGCTGAGCAGTTGTAGAGATCTGGTCAGCTCTCCTACATGGTCGAAATGCATCCAGGGATAACATGTCACAGACATGTAGATAAGATAAGATCATCATCGCCACACATCCCTTCAACTATTCAAAGGGAAGATTTACCTATGTGGTTCTCTCTTCAGGTTGCTGAACCAGCCTCAACAAAATAAATAATAATAGTGTTCCTAATTCATCGGTTCCTGATACCTTAGCAGTCAAGGAACCAAAATTCAAACCACATCAGAGTCAACAAATACATCTGAAAATGTCATGAGACCATCAAAGAGACAACTATAGCCCATAATTTAAACCACATCAGTGTCACAAATACATCTGAAAATGTCATGAGACCATCAAAGAGACAACTATAGCCCATAATTTAAACCACATCAGAGTCAACAAATACATCTGAAAATGTCATGAGACCATCAAAGAGACAACTATAGCCCATAATTTAAACCACATCAGTGTCACAAATACATCTGAAAATGTCATGAGACCATCAAAGAGACAACTATAGCCCATAAAAAAGACTCATTAATGAACTTTAAGTTATCGTGTGTTTGAATTGAATGTTCATAATGTCAAAATTTAGTTAAATCATGACATTGTCTTTGGAGGGGAGATAGTGTGGGGTATTGCAGAAATGTAACACTGGTTTAAATAAATATGCAAATGAGCATTGCGACTTCTGGCACATAAAAATAACGTTAAAATGGACTTTTCCAGGTGACCTTTAAACGTCTTACTAGTTTTGCTTTGTTTCTATAAATAATTGAACAAGTGAACTTACACAAGAAGCTAAAGTAGTAGAAAAAAATCTTCAATAATAAAGGTCCACCACTTTCAGTACATAAGTTTATATTGGCCAGTGGGAGAAAATTTCAACCATGGACTCTTGTGAAGCAGTTTTTATAAATCCTAAACTTTATCAACTTGAATAAAGATTCATTCAAGATATGTTCACAACAGCTTTGGTTGGCACTTGTGTAAATTATACCAGTCTTCATGGTCAGAGAGAGCTTTTAAACCTTCAATCAAAAGAGAGTGGTTGATACTTCAATGCTGAATTGTACATACTTCTATCTAAAATATATTATTTCACCTTTTTAACAACTTTGACTAAATCTTTTTTGGTTTAATCAATTGAAGATCAAATGATTTGATTTCTTAAAATGATGCAGAAAAATAAAATTGCTTTCTGAAATAACTTATTTCAACAAGAAATTACAGAAAATGTTAATTGTTACCCTCTTAGCAAAAGATTGTCAAAACAATTTATCACACATTTAATTTTTTTCCCCAGCTTCTTAGTTTTAAACCTAAATGTTTTGAAACAAACAACAGAAGAAGCACCATACATTTTCCTGGAAATCGATATACAATATCATGAATTTCAGTCTTGTAATCTAAAACTTATTGACTCGAAAATAAATTAATAAATGAATGTGAAATGTTAGGGTTAATTGAATAATTGTAAAAACATAACAGTTGGTTAATAGTCTATCAAAGACTTTTTAAATTTCAATGATTTTCAAATTAATGCTATTGATGAATTGATGATAGAAAAGATCCATAAGAAAAAACAACAGTAAAAATAAAACTTGATATGGTCATACATAATTATGATTAAAAATAACCTGATAGACTCTTATAGTATATGATAGGAAATTCTGTACAGCAGCTTAAGTTTCACCTTGTCTAAAGACATTGTATGTCATCCATATGCATGGCTGTCAGCTATTCATTTCTGTAGTATATTGCAAAATCCTCAACTGTTCATCCTCTTGTTTAATTAATATTGTGCTTAGATCACTGATTCCTTTTCCTAACTGTTCCTATAAATATTTTCTCTTTCAATGTTCATGTTGAGAAGGGCAAAACTTCTTGAATGGTCCCTGAGATATAAAGAAGCAAATATTTTTACAACATTACAATGTAAAGCAATTTCAAATATAAAAAAATATTAGTTACAAAAAATCTCACAAACTCAACCATCATTTTATTTAAAAATTTATTTGATGGACATTGCTTTTCTAAAACACAAACAATTTTTTGAATAAAACTTACATTTAGTTAGGACCAAAAGATATAAACCTGTTCACCAGAATGAGGCTTTCCCATTTTGTATTCACCCTGTTATTACAAAATATCAATGATTATTCTCCAGTCTTAAGCCAGGTATATACTTAAGTTGTCTAGTGTTTTAATTTCTGCTAATAGTTTTTTACAAGGTTAAAAATATATATTTATTTTTGTACTGAAACTGAACATGAATAGCTACATTAAAATAAAAAATAACACTTTAAATAAAAGAATCCTTTTGTAAGAATAACAATTTCAAGAAAATTTAGCCAAATAAAGTACTAGTTCCAGATTCATGATACCCACTTTGCACTGACTCCGGTAAAACAGAGTACAATTCCAAATAATCTAAAATGTTTAATTGATCTGTATGCTTTCTTTAGCATTTTCAAAATCAAAGGAAAAAGTTATTGAAAATATTTATACTTACACATGAATATGAATCATGAAGTATTCTGAGTGGGATAATGATGTGGTGATTCTCAAATTTCTGTAGAATGATGATGATGGCTTAGCTTCCTTGGTAATTTAGCAGAAAGTTCCAGGTTCCTCCATTTAAAAAAAATATTTGTCTTTGAGTTGGTATACAGTGCCAGTAAGGTGAAAAGTCTAATTGTGTTCTAGTTCCCAATAACGTGTCTGTGCTAACTTGTTATGAATAAATGGTTGATATTCACGGTTTTTCTCAAGTTCAGAAAAGCCCAAACGCCTCCTAAGCTCTTCTGACTCTCTGTATTGGAATTCATCTATCATATGGGTTTGATAATCTGTAGACTGTAGATAGAAAATTGATAGACATGAATTTCAAGACATTAAATGTAATATTTATACAAAGAAAAATGTGGTTAGATGAATAATAACACAGATTAAATGTAATCTTTATACAAAAACAAATAAAGGAATAATAATTCTGATTCCGCTATTTTATTCTTGGACAATTAAATTGTTAGTTATAATTATAAATTTTATTCCAGTTTTAAGTGTAGGATGCAATAATCTTCTGTAAAGATGGGTACCTTATCTTAGATATACAGACGCTCCTTCTATGCAGAAGATAATTGCGTCCACAGACCATGAGAGATGATCTGTTGGCAAGTAATGCAGCGGTCACTGGCCACGGCTATAGGGGTTCCACGCCAGGGGCGGATTAAGACTGCACGGGGCCCCGGGCTGCAATCAAACGGGGGCCCTATCCAGCCAGCATTCTTAAAATAAAATGATTGTTAACAACTAATATAAGACTGTAACTAAATTTTAATAATGAAAAAAAAGGAACACAAAGAAATAACTGTTTGATGTGTTCGCGGTAGTTATAATTGAGTGTGAAAAGAAAAAAAATATTTGCCCTTGCTGGGAATGGAACCCGATACTGGTAGCATCACAAGCATGTACTATCCCCACTCGGCCAGCGGAACTTCTCGAAAATGGGAAATTTTAAAAATATAAACTATATTTTATATCATGCAAAGTGAATCAATTAAAGTTTTTCGATTATTAGGTACTATCAATACTATCATGTCTGAACGCGATAAGTTGTATAGATAGCATTTATTAATTTATTAATTTATTATATTTTCAAGGGTTCGTGCAAACTTTTGTACACTTTTATTATAAAATATAAAAAGTTTGGGGGCCCCTAAACCGTCGGGGGCCCGTGGCTTTAGCCCGTTCAGCCCCCCCCCTTAATCCGCCATAGTTCCACGCATTACCCCAGCTGCCTAACTATTGTCTAGTTAGGTACCCATTCAGAGCTGGGTGACTCGGGGACTCCTCAGGCCCCGGGAACAAATCCTCGCCTTCGCGTGGATTCAAACTCGAGACCATAGTCATAGTATGAGTCATAGTATAGGCATAGGTATGACAGTCAAGCGCGCTACCTCTTGACCACCACGTCCCACAAAATATAGCTACAGCTTTCAAAGTTTAAGATCTAGTTGGTTTTATAGTTTATAATTTATAGGGCTTGAATCTTGAAAAGATGCAATTCCCAGATACCAAATTTATAGCTGTAGGCCTATGTGTGTATCAGTATCAGTGTATCAGTATCTCATTTCTAACGAAAATTGTGATAGTTTTGAATAACCTATGACTCATGACTAGTCATGACCTATCATCTATGCCTATCAGTGGCGTAGCGAGGGGGGGCAGGGAGGGGGCGAATGCCCCCGGGCGCCACGTTAGAGGGGCGCCAAAATGAGTATTAAAACTCATTATTTAATTTCATTTTAATGTAAACTAATGTATCCCAAATACGTTTGCAAGATTGAATATTGGAACTCCGAACATATCTTTATTACAAAACAGTTGTTAAACATGATTTAGGCACCCCCATTGAGCGTTAAGGGGCGCCATTCTACTCATAAATAAATGACACATCCTAATGTAGGATTGCTGATGTGTTGTTTTTTTTTAATTTAAAAAACTGTGAGTTGATGGTAGTGAGCAGTAAGAGACCAATACGATTCTTTTAATAGAGCTACCAGAGACGACACTAAAGGCAACCAAAATTACCAAGACAAGAAAAAGGAGTGGCTTAAAGCAGTGGTTCTCACCCTGTGGTCCACTGTAGGATTAATCGAGAAAGACTAGCAAGTAAAAGAATTAACGCAGACTTAAATATATTTCTGATCTGGCCATAATGGTTTTTAATTTTATCAAGCTCGTCAATTAAATTCTCGTCTCTTTGATTTCTTATGCTCGAATATGAATTTTGAACGTTAACAGTTACTAATGTATACTGAAGTTCGCTGGTTATCTGACTGTTTTAATTACGCGATGACGTAAGATATTTTCATGTAGAAATAACTCATAGCTTGTTGATAGTTTGAACCATGGCTAATGGGTTGCTGTTCTGGCTTACTTGGCTGAAATTTTTGAAAAGCTCAATAAACTTAATTCCACTCGGCAAGGAAAGCAGATACATTATATGACTCTCAGTGACAGAATGTCTGCTTTTACGAAAAAGCTTGATCTTTGAAAAAAAAAATTATTTCAAGGTAACTTTGAGATGTTTGATAAATTGTACGAAATCACCGAAAAACCAGAAAATGCAGAAATAATTTTTAGTAGTGGCCCGTAGTTAAGGCACATATTTTTCAAGTGGTCTTGAAATCTCAAAAGGTTGAAAACCACTGGCAAACAGAATGGTTAATACACGTCCCTTTGCTGCATGCTGTGACTCTTTAAAAAGATAAATCGTACTTCCCCAATTCTCATGTGGAGGGAGTAAAGTGGGAAAGGGTAGGGAAGGTCTCACGGGCTTGTATCAGAGTGTCAAAGCAAGTTGGATTCCTTTCATATGAAACATCAGGCACCGCCTTTCTTTCCTGTCTATCGTCGATAAAAAATGTTGCTCAGTAGGATCAACTGTTAGAAAAAAACACCAACAAAATGCCCGAGAAAATCTAGGTGTAGTATCTTATTTATCACCGGAAATCCAAAATGAATTTATCCACCTACTTACATCGACTGTAAGGAATCAGCTGTTGAGTGAAATCAGAAAACACAAGTACTACGGTATCTTACTTGACTCCAATCGATCTAGGACACCGGAAAAGCTTTCTCAAGTCATCAGATTTGTGGATGTGGATTACAAACTAAAAAGTAACTATCAAAGAATCATTTTCAGATTTTGCAAAGATACATTCCAAAGACGCAAAAAGCCTTGAAATAGTTATCGTAGAGAAACTGGAATCTAATAGCATACCACTATCCGACGGTCGGTCACGATGTTGTGACAATGCTTCTGTAATGACCGGGAGCGAAAATGTGCTAGAAATCACAAATCATTGTTCATCAACTGTGGCAACCACAGCTTAAAATTTAGCAAGAGTACACTTAACTAAACATGATCCAGTTGTTATCACGTTTTTGGAACAGTTAAAAGTATACATTTATGTTTTCTCCCTTTCAACAACTCGTTGGGAAAAAATTAAAAAAGAGTTGTGCCAATCACAATGAAGAGGGAGTCTGAAACACGTTGGATTGCACGATCAGAAGCTGTTATAGCAATTTATGAAGGACTAGATGACATGGCAGGGCTGTTGGAAAAATTATCAGAACATACAAATATGACGCCTGACACCAGAAGTGATGCAGAAGCTTTGCTGGTAGGTATATAAAACTTTAACTTCCTAGATTTTAAACATTTCTGGAACATCATACTTGATAAAATTGATAGTGTCCAGAAACGGTTCCAGAATCCTACTGTGAGTTTCAAGGAAGCTTAATCTGATCTTGAATCGCTTGAGCAAGAAATTGTCAACATTCATGTTAGTTTGAGCCATGTTGCGGTAGACAATGGGAAAGAAGNTGCACAACTTGGAGAATCGAGTTTGACAGAAGATTATACGACATCGGAGGATGCCTTCGAGAATTAAAAAGAGATGCAGAACTTTCTCCATAAGAAGAAATTGCACCTGCTATGAACAGCGAAATTGATAAACCCCAACAGGAGATATCAATACGGATTTTACGTCTTAAACAACCTAAACAACAAATTTGGATTTTTACTAGTTACTAGACGTCAAATCTCTTCTTGCTGAAACAAAAGTCGATACGCTTCATTATAATTGCTTAGATTTTGCTAATTTCTACGAATTGTGTACAGAAATCAAAGACTAAAAAATGATGCTCAGTACCCGGACTGAAGTTCTACTGGAAACTACTTTGGATCTTCTAGATTTTATTGTTTCATATGGAGATGACTTATTTCCGAATCTGCGCATTTCACTTCAAATACTTCTAAAAATTGCTGTTTCAACTAAAAGCTGTGAGCGGTCCTTCAGCAAAGTAAACCTTATTTTGTCTTAATTACGTGCTTCAATTGATCAAGATCGTCTGGATGATCTTGCACTCCTTAGCATCGAAAGAGAACACTTGAGAATATCAATTTTAACAGCGAGATTGACGACATTCAAATCAAGGAAGATTAATTTATTTTAGATTATGTCTATTCGAGTCATGAATAATTAGTAGAGTATTTTTTTCCAAATAAATTGTTTATAATCGTATAGAGAATTATTAGTCTGTATTGTATTTCATTAAAATATCATTTTCTTCAAAAAATGAACCTTATAAACCGTAAAATTTCAAATTTTTCTTGGGGGCTCAGTGAGCCCCCAGAATTTTTCGGTCCGTCAAGGGGCGCAGAATTTGTGTCTTGCCCCCCGGGCGCACATGACCCTAGCTACGCCACTGATGCCTATGCATATAAAATAATTTTTATAGTTAAATCCAGATGAACGCTGAAATCAAGAAGCAGAATTAGGAACTAAATTATTTACTTTACTAAATAACTAACATCTTTAAGAGTCTTTGTCTTTATTCTTTAGATCATAAATGATAAATGGCAGCAGGACTGACTCAACTGACTGGCTGGCGCTGAATCAGAATCATTCTTTTTCATTTTCATTTTCAGTGAATACTTAATGGCTAATACCAATGCCCAGTATAAATAATTTAATTAATATAGCTCTCAAAATTGAACATTTAAAAATTGTGACTTTGCTACGCAGTTTGCCTACGAAGTTGAAAATTATGCTTAATAATTTTCGTAGCATTCATTAAATAAGATAATAACCAACTCAATCGACTGCCGTCTTAATTATTTCTTGACTAAAGTTAGTTATTGGTTGATGGAGTTCATCAAAATTAGTATTAGTTTTTGAATTAACCTTAAAATAAGTACATCCGGTAGCAGCGGCAATTTCAATTTGTATATACTTATACTTCTTATACTAACGAATTACGAAATAGCTACCTGTATCGTTTTATTTCTTTATGGAACTATTTATTTCATGAAATGACGATAACTACAGACTTCTATGATGATTATCTTGTGGTAAGTTATTTTATAATATAAATAACGTAGAAACAAAAAAAAGTAGTAATAGTCAATTCAATAGTCAATAGTATTATTAATTTATTAAGTATTAACCTATTTTCGATCGTCGATAGGAAATTTAGCCTGTCTAGCCTAGTCCAAGTGACTAGTGATAGTAATAGTATTGTTAGTGATGACTCAAATTTAACTATTTACTAACTTACATTAAATTTAACTGATTTTTTAAGATTTTCAGAAAATATTTATGTACAAGTTACAAACCATTAACCATGGCCCATGCCCATGGCAATCCCTTAGCTGCTAACTTAGCTTATTTGGTAAAAGTAAAAGTGAAGTATTTCGACCGTGACGTCACGGTCATGGTGGCCTTCTATTATCTATGTTGTTATAGCACGTCCTTTAAAAAGGTTTAAAATCAAAATTCTATAGCTATACCTAACCCAAACCCTAAAACCTTCCATTTTTGAAAATCCAAAATAATCCTTTATTTTAGAATTTTTCTTCTCCAGCAACCGGTAGCGTCGTGACGTCTCGGTCGACATACTTCGCTTCAGCCCCTTATTTTAGTGCATCTAAATTATTATTATGAAATCTATTTTAAAATTTAAAAATAATTTTTTAAAATTAAATATTAAATTGAAATAAAAGACAAAAGAACTATTCTTTTTTTTACGATTTGTTGGAAATAAAAATATGTATATTTCACTCATCTTCTGTGACTTACGGCACCATTGTTGTTTTTGGAAGTCTTATTTAAAAAACCCTTTTTAAGTTAAAATTAAAAATCACTTAAAACTCAACAAAAAATTTAAAACACACAAAAAAAATTTATTAAATTATTAAAAGTAAGTTATTTTATTTATTTTCTTCTAAAGTTATAAAATTGCATTAAAATTACTATTTACTCAAACCATTCATATTACACTAACTACAAAGAAATGTAAGAGAAAGTTGAGAAAGAACTTAAGAATAATTGAAATATGTTTATTATGCTCATTCCCATTTCAATATATATATTCAAATTATTAAATTATAATATTCTTTTAACTCCTATCCTATTTCAGCCAATGAAAAATGAACTGGAAAAGCTTTCTAGAAGTCCAAAGTCACCATTACCTTGTGCCAAAATGTATAAATATTTACATGGGAGCATCAGCTTCTTGGCAGGCTTCATTGGTGGTAATAAACCTGGCTTAACATACTTACTTTTTTTTATATCATAAATTTTTTAATTATATTTTGCACTCGCTAACGGACAATCTGAAGAGAAACAGCAAATATGTGAACATTTTACCAAAAAAGCCTCAACTGCCAGAAAGAAAAACAAAGAACATAGGCATAGGCTACAACCTAACTTTCAGAATTCAGTCAGTTCGTTTGTGAGGACTGGTTAACCTTATAAAAAAGACAGTTTACTGTCCGGTCCATATTGTTCCTTAATTTTTTTATAACCAACAAAGAGAATGTGTACAGTATCAATTTTTTGCTTTGCATCATCTTATGGTGACTGCAAAGAACATGTGATGTCATCGCCCGCTTATATTCAGCTCTGATGTCAAATTCCTTTGAAAACTGTCAATATAAGACTGAAATCGAATTTGAAGACATGTAAACACTCTGTTAGTAGTACTGTTAAGCGTATCTTTTCTCTTGTAAAACAAATAGTGACACTTGTGGCCTTGACCGTTGTTAACTGTTTGACATCACGGCCCAGATGTGTGTTAATGTTAGTGCTAATACTATGCTTCTTCAATTAAGTGAATTTTTTTATAAAAATCGTTTACTGGCCGAACTCCACTAACAGTATTGATGTGTATTTTTATATTTTTTATATACCGGAATATTAAAAAAACGCTTTGATGTCACTATCGCTCTGGTATTCTGCCTTAACACAATAAAAAATTAACTCAGGGTAATAAGCTTTCTGTATTTTTATTATAATTTGTAATGGCACTTTATACTTTTTATCAAAATATTTATCAAAGTTTTAGCATTCTTAACCAGATTTTAACTTTCAGAACCCCAAAATAGAAATTTTTTTATTGCAATAATCAGTTAACCCAATTTTTAAAAAAAACTTATTTAGAATTTAGTATAACAATCATGGCCTGGCTATTGAAATTTGTTTTTTATTTTTTTACAACACAGTTACAAAACAACTGTAATTTCATCATCATAAGGCTCAGTAACTATAAGAATTTTTTTTGTGTATTTAAAATTGATCCTGAAATATATTATTATTAGGGCTGTACCAGATTTAAAATTTTGAAATCCAGCTCTGGCTGGATTTATGAAGTGAAATCCAGCAAGAGCTGAATTTGTCAAAATGGCAGGATTCCGGATTTTCCGGAGCCTAAATCCGGTACTTCCCAATTATTATAGGGTAATGTGTTAAGGTTAGTTATAATTTTTCATTGAAAACTTTTTTTTGTCCATAGCAAGCACAGATGGCTTATTACCAGAGGGGATAACAGATTGGTATGCAGTTACATCAGAAGTTCTCTTAGTGGTGTATCATCGACAAGAAGACTTTGATGCAAATCAAATAAATATTCAAAAGATTGTTACTTGCATTAACCACTATTTACATTACTTGGTAAAGATTGAAAGGGTATGTTGATAAAGTTTTAAAAAATATAATGTGATACTTATTTAATTAATTTATTTTTATTTTTTTAAATTACAAATTTTAAAAATTATTTTGATTTTGTTTCTTCTTCTTTTTCAACCTTCGTCAGTCTTGACAGTATCTTATCCTAGGGTGATAAAGGCTTCATTAGTGTATTCTTATTAGACACATTACTTTTGGAAGTGATGGCAATACTTTAATATTATGAAAATGTATTTGTTTTTGTTTCCTTTATCAGTAGGACTTAAAGTTGTTTGTTGTGCCCAATTTACATGTTTTAAAAAATTATTTTTTTCCAGGTTCCTCTGAACTGGTACGCAAGTCTGGGATACGCAGCATTAGAGCTTCTGGCCTGCTACTCCCAGAGCTCATCTCCACATCAAGACTTCATAGCCAAATCAGCTACAAATTTTTATGTCCTATTGTGCATGGTTTCCCAGAAATCAAAACCTGCATCAGAATCGGGTAATGGCACCAGTTTAGGGCAAGTCTATGAGCTGTACCTTCTTGCCACGGCAATACAAAGCCTTGACATTACCAACTTAAAAAGAGATACACTGAAACTAGCCAAGGATTACATGTGTAGTTACACTCAGCTGTCTGCCAAAGCAAATCAAAACAATGAAACTGGAAAGATTTCAATGGAAGCAAGTGCACTGTCTGACCTGTTTGAGTTGGCTGTGAAAACATTCACACTACAGCCCAGAAATGTAACAGATGAAAGTTGCTTGTCCTATTTTGTGGAATTATTCAGGTAATAGTCTCTTTTGCCGGTTAAAATTTGAGGTATGAAAATATAAAGAGATAACAACTAAAGTATTCCATCTGTTTTGTCAAAGGGAAATTATGTTAAGACAGTTTTTTAAAAAGTATGTTCTCATATTGGAAATAAGTCAATGGATGAATATTGTTATTGTTACTGAACATTTTTCTTTGGGGTAGATTTTTAGGAGCTATTCATGTTTTGTACAAAAGCTGCCTGATCTTTGTTTGAATCAATTCCATTAAAATATATAATTTATCTAATTTAAAATTTTTAAATTACAGATTAGTAAATAAAGAGCCAGCCCTTTGTGAACAACTTTTGAATTGTGATGGTAACTTGTATAAAATATTGTTGAACACTTCTACCTACTTCCCTAAGGATGCTTTACTTCAGCTGCAGCAAAAAAATATGAAAGAACCAAAGGAAAGTCGGTGTATGTGAACAAAGCTTTTATGTCTGTTTGTATCTGGCAAACCTAAGAATACAGTGGTGCCTCAGGATACGAAATTAATCCATTCAGGATGCGGTTTCGTATCCTGGGTCGTGTTTTACATGTAAATAGCCTAATCTGTTCCAGGCCTTACCAAAAGTCACCTTTTTTCATAAACACGCTAAACAGTAGTAAACATACGATGCAGCCATTTCTATCATTCAATAATTAACCCAACTGTTAAAATCACCCTAATCCATTCCAGATACCGCCATGAGACTATTCAATAATGTAGTTATAGCCTAGTTATGAGACTATTCAATAATGTAGTTATAGCCTAGTTATCCCCTCCAAGCCCTAAGAAAATGGTCTGATTTCTTTACTACTGTATAAAAGTTACGGTACAACTGTAAATGCTTTTGAATCAGTGAAGGTGTATTGCTACCTGTACATACACACCTAAATTAAGAATTGATACCCTAAAAAAAAGGTTACAGTTAATTAACAAAAAAAAATGAAACTTACCTTTTGAGTGAGACGATGTCCGATCCAATAGCGAAGTCGCGGGAGAGGAGGATGGCATAAGGCAGAAAACGTAAGAAATGACAGAGTACGTTTAGTAATTTACACACTCAACACATAAAACTTTACGAGTAAAAAAATGGCAGAAATAATTAACACTTAACATTACATATAGAAAACTATAAAATGAAAGAAAAAATTACTTAACACTTAACGGTAACATAAAACTTAAAATTGATTTTTTAATTATTTTTTTTCGTTGCTTTTTTAGAACTTAACGTTTTTCACATTTTTTTTTGTAACCTGAATTTTTTTTTCGTGTTCTGGGGCATAAAAATCTTTGAAAAACCTTTCTTACCCTGAATTTTCATAACCAGAAGCTTTCGTATGTAGGGGTTCCACTGTATTTATTTCAAATTTTTAATAATTTTTATAATTATTCTGTAGTTGAGATTTTTTAAATATTTTTAAAAATGTCAATAATTTGCTTTTTTATAAACACAATACTGCTATATTTGATGGTAAATTTCTCATTCATCTTTGAGAAATCCATCCCATAATTTTGAATTTATTTTCAGTTCAAGATCTGATGCTGACAATATTGAAATTTAAAAGTCATCTAACAGCTGCAGGGGAGGAGGAGGCTTGCAAGATTTCTGTGACTCAACTCAAACACAGCAGCAAAAAGAACAAGCTGGCTATCAAAACATCTCTTTCGGATTCATTAGAACTAAAGGTAAATATGCAGTGTTTATTTATTTAAAAAAGATTATATTTTCTCATTCAAATTTAGAATTGTTTGAATTTTTTAAATTAAAATTTTATTGCATGAACTTTCAAAGTGGTAGTTTACATCAGTTATCCCCAACCTGCGCCAGGTGGTCCGCGGGCAAAAGAACATTAAATTATTTAAACCTTTTTTTTACTCTACTATGGTGTATTTCTCTAGGGATTGTGCTTAAGATGGAAAAGCTTGTTACTTGTTACCTGTTTTGGCAGCACCACGTCCAAAAAACATCAATCAAACATTAGTGCAAATTTGACAACCGCCTTCAATCAATCTCTGTGTTGGTGCTCTTATGTTGGTAATTTTATCACAGCACTTTTATGTCAGCTTCATTTTGTCGTGTGCGATTTTGATGGGTCGTCCATGTACTACTTTTATTACTTTTTTTTTTCCTTTTTTGTTTTTGTGTTCCTAAATTTCATTAAAATCTCATCAATGAGGAGATTTGAAAGTGTCTTCTGGTGATGTTAGCGTTATTATTTAAAGAGCCTTCAACATCCAAAAAGCATAAACTTGTAACAGACAATACCGCAAATCCTACTTGAAATTATTGAAACAGTTGATTCCAACATATCAACACCACACTGTATAGTTTGAGGTGACCTGCTTTCTAATGAGGCAATGAACTTCAAAACTATTTGAACAACAAGCGTCCTGGATTAAGACATAAGCCAATAAAGCATTTTGAAAGGGAAAAAAGCTGGAACATGAAGGACAGAAGAAATTTCTCAGGACTACCACATAAGTAAAAGAACACATTGGGAGTTTTATATTTTGTCGCTAACAGCATTGCTAAGGTTAAAAGCCTGTTCATTATCTGTGAACAAAGGAATGAGATGGACATAAGCAACACAATATGGGTTCCATCGTCTCCCATTACCCACCTTGAACCGTTTCGTTGCAAAGAAACAAGATCAGGGTTCTCACTGATTTTGCATTCTAGTAAATTAAAATATTAAATAATGTTTAATTCAATTCTTTTGTGTGTAACTGTATTTTATTTTGAAGACATGTTTAAGTACAATGAAATTAAAACTATAAAATCAGCACAATAAAAAAATACATGTACAAACAATCAATGAAGCTGCATCCCCCCCTTTCCAGGTCAGTGGGCTGCGGTAAAATTATCAAACTTTTACTGGCGGTGGTGTTAAAAAGGTTGGGGACTACTGGTCTGGATGGCTTAAGTTACTGTTGGTAAAAGATGGAAACTTTCATAATTTAAAAAAAAAATTAATGACCATTTGTGCCTTTTATTATTTGGCTAAAACTTGCCAACAGTCTTCTCTCTTGGTTTTCACAAGTAGTGTATCATCATCCTTAAAAAATGTATGCATAACATAGATGTCAATATTGGGTTGTGTTGTCTGTTGTAATTTTTTTTTTCAACCCACACCCTATTTGTTTTTTCCATTAAGGTTGCAGGAATGATGCAGTCTGTGTTTGACTGCATCGAGTCCCTATTGCTAGAATCCCCCAAGCCGTTGCCGTCCATCATTGGGGACAGCCTGTCAGCGCTGATGCTACAGGACGTCGACGTGAAGCAAGCAAAGACCGAGTCCTTGATTGTTGTCTGCAAGCTGGCCTCACTGTCAATAGAAGTTTTTGTAAGGGACATTGTGACGCTGGCCGCCAAGTCCAGCCAAGCCTCAACAGTAAGGCGGAGGTCCTATTCATTGGCTGTAGCCAATAAGCTCAGACTAGATGCACTGCAGGCTTTGTTAAACACGGGTAAGTGATCACTCAGTTATTTGTTGGGGATTACATGGATTTGTTGAATAGATGCTTTTTACATTATTTCTTCACATTTGGATGTTAAATGTTCTTAGCAAGTGCTGCCCTGCCTCAGGCCAGCTGCAAGATATTTGGACTCCGCACAATAAGATCTGTCCTGTAATTATACAAGAAGTAACATATATTGTTAAGTTACTATTCAAGATCTATCCTGTTAATATACAAGAAAGACTGTATATCTGTCCTGTAATTATACAAGATGTACCATATATTGTTAAGTTACTATACCAGATATCTCCAAACAAAAAAATGCAACCATATTAACTCTCTTTAGATATAATTATGTTCTCTTTAACTCTTAAAGTCGCAAAGCTTCGTAATGCGTCTCTTCCCGCTATCCCTAAAGCGTCGTGATGCGTCCCTAGATACAAATCTCGTTAGAAATGAGATCTCGGAAAGTAAAAACTCTTCAATGCTTGAAAAACGATGTATTCGACTTCCGGCAATGGCAGCCGTTGCCGGCACTAGTGTTACCGCTCGATTTGCGATGTTTTTTGGTTGTTTTAACGTTTTTTTTTTCGAAGATACCTTTTCGTTATACTTTATTACTAAAATAATAGTACTAAACTACAGGTAAATATTGTTTCAAACTCCGTACGGTCTTTTGGATGCGTAAAATAACCATTCTTAGCCTTAAAAATGAAGTCAGTATGACAATAATATTATAAATGGATTTTACGCAAATTTTTTAATTTCATAACCAGTTGATCGTAATACAGGAAATCCTTACGGGACTGAGGCGGAAGTTTATTGAAAACCTTCTGGGGCTTTAAGAGTTATGTACTTGTTATTTTCCAAATAATATGCACCCTCAAGCTGAACATTTTAAATCTTTATATTTGTTCATTTTAGCTCATTACCTAAGAAATATGCTTCAACGTGTTTTCAGTCATCCATATCCATTTAATGAGTTTTCAAAAGTCTGTTGTAAATTTCAGAGAGATTAAAAGAAGTTATCACCCTTCAAAAATCTTGCCTCAATGCCTTATGTGTGATAGCCCAGTCCGTGAGGAAGTCAAATCTTTTGTCTGCCTTACCAAATGTTGCTCTACAAGTTACCAAGACCTTAGACACTGCCTGTAAGTAATGGAGTTAAACTTTACGTGCAGCAATCAATATAAATTGGTCTAATTATTGGTTAAAGAGAACTATTTGAAAAAAAATTGCAGTTGTAAAATATTTTTTTTAATTTGAATGATAATGGGATACATCTTAACCACTTCATCAATGATAGCAGGGTCTATACAATAATCCTCTTCCTAAAGTTTGTATCAAAAGAAATACAAAATCTTTTGTTCCACAGTGTGCAACAATTTACCAGTGTGTTTTTTTTTTTGTGGTTCTCTATTTGTTCATTTGCCTGTTTTGTTTGGTGCTTTGATGATTTAATTGTTTGAATTGTTAAGTGTTGCATTGGTATTTATGATGTATAAATTCATAGGCTGTAAAAGAATATATACAATGTCATCGAAAAACTATTGCATTATTGGAACAAATCATTTCTAGGTTAACTGTTCAATAAACAAGAATCTGGTCCTTGTAGCAAGGGATTTTGTTGAAAATTCATACCTTCTTCTTATTTCATTCATTTCCCTTTCAGTGAAAAATATTGGTAACATTGGCAGGCAGCTTAGACGCATGGATAAAAATTCAATGGCTCTCGAGCTGCTCTCTCCAATCTGGCCCGTACCTAACATTGAAGAAATTGTAAGTTGTTATAATTTTTCTCTTGTTTAACATTTGATTTAGAATGTGTTTGAATTTTAAATTTTTGGGGGGATTGGGGCCATTAATTGTTAATCTATGTTTAATTTTTGAATGTCATTTTGGATGAGGACTGTCTAAGCATTTCAGACCAACATTTCAATAATTATGATTGAAGTGAATAATTAATTTAAAGACTATCAAGATATGTCCCTATATTAACCATGTACACTTCTAGTTTCCCCATGTGAGTCATCACGAGACACTAGCTGAGAGTTACTTCCAAACATCCCAACCTGAGAAGGCCTATCAGGTCATTGCTGAAGCTGCTAAGCTCCACACAAGCCTTGTGACTGAGTCACTTCTGAAAACTCTTGCCAGAATGGTCAAAAAAGGATTACCTGTGTAAGAGATTTTTTAAAAAATATTATATCGAAAAGGGACTTTAATTTAAGACCATTGTACATTTTTAATGCCTTCTTTTAATATTATTTTAAAAATGGCAAATTTATATTAATCATCAAAATAATATTTTAAAAATAAAATATGATTAATTTATAAGAATCAAGACAAAATAAATTATTTTGAGAACATATTGAAGTTTTTTTCCACCAGGCCAGTATTAAAACTGTTTGAAACCTGCATACATGATGATGAGAAAAAGCATGCATGCTTATTGGCTAAAACATTGCGGGCCATTTTGTTATATAGGCAAGTATTTTTATCAGTTTAAATGTTTAGTTAATATGAAAATTTCTTATAATTAGTGCATAACCAGTTTCATTATAAAAATGTATAAAGCTATCAAGTCTCTCTCCCCNNNNCCCCCCCCCCCCCCCCCCCCATTTTTGTTGTTGTTGTGTTGACATTGCTTAAAAAGATTTTCTTTCATAAAAAATCTTACTGTGTTGACAATTAGTTCCTAATACATAAACTTAATTGTATCCAGTCCATCATCCCAAAGTTGTGCCAGTGTCATTGCCAGCTGCCTCTCCAAGCACACAGCCCTGTCCAACTGTCATAAAGCTGTGTATGCATCACTTTTGGCAGAGATCACATTTTTCTTGAATGAGCAAGATAAGATGTCAATCAATTGTGGGTAAGGAGCTTGTGTGAGCAAGATAAGATGTCAGTCAATTGTGGGTAAGGAGCTTGAATGAGCTAGATAAGATGTCAGTCAATTTTTGTGGGTAAGGAGCTTGTGTGAGCAAGATAAGATGTCAGTCAATTGTGGGTAAGGAGCTTGTGTGAGCAAGATTAGATGTCAGTCAATTGTGGGTAAGGAGCTTGAGTGAGCAAGATAAGATGTCAGTCAATTGTGGGTAAGGAGCTTGAGTGAGCAAGATAAGATGTCGGTCAATTGTGGGTAAGGAGCTTGTGTGAGCAAGATAAGATGTCGGTCAATCGTGGGTAAGGAGCTTGTGTGAGCAAGATAAGATGTCGGTCAATTGTGGGTAAGGAGCTTGTGTGAGCAAGATAAGATGTCAGTCAATTGTGGGTAAGGAGCCTCTTAAGTATTTCATTCCCTCCAGATATTTTAAACAAATTGTTCAAAGTAGATTAAATATATTAAATTAAGTAATGTCCCACAAAGAATTGGGCTTAGCCATCAGACAAGTGAATAAAACCTATTTCAATTTCACATGTCACCGCTCAGAGACCCACTGCCCGCGATCAAAGAGGCCACATTGGTTCTATTGTCTGCACCCAGTGATGAATACGATGATGTTTTGGCCCAGTCTGCTTTTCTCTACTGGGAGATCCTCTACAGGGCAACTTGTCTTGAACGAGTAAGTTGAAATAGGCAGTGACTCTCCTGATTCAAGTGTCACAATAGTTGCTCACCCTTTTGCTTACTGGAGTCTGTTATGATGATCTTAAAACTGTATTAATTTTCTTTAAAAATCCAAGAGCAAAGACTTTGAGAACATCTGCTTTAAAAATAACTTCACTAATTGCTTATTGTTGTGTCAGGCCAAAACCCCCGACAACCCTCCAGACTTGATGCTGAGTCCTGACCCAAGTCAGCCGAACACTGTCATGACACCCTCGGAACCTGTCTTTGCTGACCGCCAGTTGCCACTGGATCACACAACTACTCCCAAGAGGACCTTGACATT
The DNA here is from genome assembly GCA_002072015.1 of Radix auricularia. Classification (NCBI taxonomy): domain Eukaryota; kingdom Metazoa; phylum Mollusca; class Gastropoda; family Lymnaeidae; genus Radix; species Radix auricularia. The sequence goes on along the minus strand of MUZC01000705.1, from coordinate 361,291 downwards.
CAGCTCACCTGTGCAACAGAGGAAGAAATTTAAAGAGAAGAGCAAGGCAAAGACGCCTAGTGAGTCTGACATTAAGGTTCGGATCATTTTTATTCTTCACTTTTGGGTTATGTTATCTGTCTTATTGAGAGGGTTCAAAAATTAACTAATGACATTCTTTTATGCAAGTGATTTTAATTTTAAAATATCAGATGAGCTAATACCATTTTATCTGACTGTGATCAGGCTTTTAGATAAATAAGTATATGTTAATTAAGCTGAGCATGTATGGGCCTGAAAAGACATCACAGAACTACTGGCCAAAATATTAATAAGATATATTTATTTCAAATCACTTTAGTGTAATTAGAATGTTCCCCAGTCATTCAGGAGATAACCTATTATTTCGTCATTACTTATTTGATATCAAATACAAACATTTACATATAACCTATTATTTCGTCATTACTTATTTGATATCAAATACAAACATTTACATATAACCTATTATTACGTCATTACTTATTTGATATCAATTACAAACATTTACATATAACCTATTATTACGTCATTACTTATTTGATAACAAATACAAACATGTACATATAACCTATTATTACGTCATTACTTATTTGATAACAAATACAAACATTTACACCAGGAGTGGCCAACACAAACACATTTCTTCACCACCTGTAGGTGATTATTTTTGAGGACAGTATGTAATCATGTGAGTTTCCATTGAGTTGTATTTGGGCTATGTATTGTTTTGTTTTCTGATCAGGTTGACAGCGAGATCCTAATGAGTAAAGCCAAAGACTGTCTTGGTGTTTGGACAGAGTGGTTCAATGGTCACAAAGCTGATCTACTGTCATGGGAAGATGGTGCTTTCAGGGGAGACAGAAGTCTTATATTCTTGCAGAGAGTTATTGAGCTTGCACTAGTCAACCACCAGGTAATCGGAGATAAATTCCAACATATAAATGCATGTTCCTAGTTCAATATATTGGCATATTATGAAATAATTCATTGATTAAAATATTACCAAATAATTGAGTTTGTTTTTTTCTTGATGTTTAATGAAAAAAATGTTAATTTTTTTTTTTTCACTCTTATTAGATTTTGAAAAAAAAATTATATTGTATGTTTATAACAATTATTTATGTTTTTTCTAATGTTACCTAGCCAATGACAGCCTTACAAGCAATATGCCAAGCTCGAATCCTGGCCTCCATTGTCCAAAAAGTAGATATTGTCAAACATCTGACGGCAAACCTGATCTCTTTAATAGCCCAACTGGGCATCAGATACAACAAAGCCAGCAGCTTGTATGACAGTAGCCAGGATTTGTTTGAGGAAGACAGTGATCTCTTCATGGATGACCTGGGACTTGGCCAGGATGGACATGTGATGGATCTAGTGGCCATTGCCGATCATTATATCAGAGCTGGAGAGGTGAGCTGAACATATGATGAGGGCATGGTGTGGCAGACTTTGTTCATCACTATAAGGACTGTGTTCTAAATGCTGGTTGACCCATCACAATGGTCTTTACTTCTTCATATTTATGGGTTGATCCTAAAATAACCAATGATTAATATTGTGCCTTATTTAAGTAGTTGTTCATGCACTTGTTGTTTGTGATTAATGTAATTTAAAAAAATTAGTTTGACTCGAGCAGCCTTACGGTTCATGCAATGGAGTTTTATTAAGGAATTCAAGGACAGAAAAAAAAGAAGTTTTATTCTTAAATTGGAATTCATACAAAACTTGTAATCTAAACAAGCAAGAATAAAAGAAAGTTATTATTCTTGAAAATCTCAGTCCATCATCTACTTACTTATGTAAAAACAGGATTAGGGGGGAAATGGAAAAAAAAAAGAATTCTCTTTGCCCGGGTAGTTAATATTTGTTGTTGCTGTCTTTTTCAAGCGAAGTAAATTTAAGGCTGTGCGTGCTGTGGTGTTTGAAATGATAGAAAAAGCCAAAGAAAAGGGCCCCCTGACCCCCAGCTCATCTATAGCCCTGGCCACCATCAGCCGACTGTCTGCCCAGTTTGATGCATCATCAGAAGGAATGGAGGAGTCGGTGGCAGACGGTAACTGTTTTTATATATCCTCTCGTCATCGAGGGTTAAGCAATCACAGTCTGCATAGTTGTCTCATTTAGAAGATTGGAACTGGAAAACTTGTATCAAGACCAAAAATTTGTAATGTAAATTGGCACAACTAACATTCACAGATTAACCACCTGGAAACATTTGATTGCCGTTATAATTCACAGTAGATATAAAAAGATTTGGAAATTTCATACCTTCTTGCTTCTAGGCTATTAACAATAAATAAATTGTCTCCTTCATAATCAACAAACAGCTAGGAGGGGGGAGATAGGGCGACACTTTTCATCCATTTGAACAAATCATTTTAAAAGGTTTCACACATTTTTGTTTTGAAAGAAAATAGTTTTTTAAACAGAATCCTCCCATGAAAGATTCTTGGCTCCCTGGATCAGGTTTATTTATAAGAAGAATGTTTTATGTCTTCAGAAAGAAAGTCGTATCCCCTTGTGTCTGTTTGTAACTCACTCAAGTACATCACAAGTGTGGCTGCCTTCTACTTTGGAAATAACTATAGCAACGCTGAGAGCAGAGGTTAGACTGAACATTTATATTTTTTTGAAAATTTTACTAAAAATCGCATTTGGATTGAAAATTGTTTTATTTCTCTTCTTTTCTGTTATTTTCCTGTCATCATTTTCTGCACATTCTTTTGGCCTGAGACTTAGTCTCTTTTAAGGACTTGGCTAATACCTGGGCAACCTGCTTCATCTGCTGAGCAGTGGCATACAACACTGTCTTCACGTGGGACTCTTTCGCCTCCCTAACCTCCCCGGCTATGTCTAGCGCTGGACACGAAGTTAACAGGTGTAGTACTGTTTCAGAGGCTTGACTGCAATGACAGCAGTTGGAGTCCCTGTGAAGGTCTAGCCTGGTGAAATATGAGCTAGTTTGGCAGTGCTCTGTTAGAATTTGAGTCATTAAACTCTGGTGTTTGCAACTCAAACTTCACCACTGGTCTGATTGACATGGCCTGGGCATGTTAGCTATTACCCTCCTGGCAGTCATATTGTCAGCCCACACCTGGTATCACTTCTTCCTGAAGTGATCCATTAGCCAGGTCTTTTCCCCAAGAGAAGTGGGTTATTTTTCTGTCATCCAAGGGCAATGAATATGCAATGAAAGGAATTGAAAATTTTTCTTATTTGAACTTTCAGTGTATGGTACATTTCTAATGTTTGTTTAACCCTTATTGTGCCATAATATTTTGGGAAAACTGCAGCCTCAGTCCCGTAAGAATTACCTGCATCAACTGGTTATGAAATTTAAAAAATTGCTGAAAATGTATTTTTAAAATTATTGTCATATCGACTTCATCTTTTAGGATAAGAATGGTTGTTATACGTACTCAAAAGACTTTCTTGAGTTTAAAACTATTTTTACCTGTAGTTAAGCACTATTGTTTTTACAAAAGAGTATATCAAATTTCAAAAATAAAAACTAAAACTACCACGAAGCTACGCCAAACCTGCCGTAAACATGAGTGAAGGCCATTTCTGGAAGTTGAATACATCTTCTATCCCGCAGTAAATAGTTTTTACATTTCTAAAGGGAGTGCTATGGAGTCACGCTTAACCGCCCTTTGGTAATAGAGGCTATTTGCGCATTATCGTGCTTTGGCGCATTAAGAGTTAATTAATATTTTAGACACGAACATTGGCTGGGATGTTTTAAAGCCTTATGGGCACTTGGTACCACCAAAATGGTTTGATTCATCTAGCGTTTAATCTCTCTGACCTCCTGTCATGCAGCCCCATTGGTCAACTCGTGGCAGGTGATTCAGGAATATCTGTGCTCACTCCAGCTGACTGGTGAGCTTTTCATGCACATAGGAAACGTCAAGTATGCCAGGACGCACTTCATGGAGGGCCTCAAGATGGCCAGGTCTTGTCTGCTCATGGCCTGGTAAGTCAAAGCTGCAGTGCAGGGATCCAGACGTAAAAGGGCTTACAAAAAAAACACAAAAAATTCCAATAAAATTGATAAAAATAGACATAAACAAAAGTTGAAGAAAAAAAAAAATTCAAATGAAATAGATGTTGACCTCAAGGGAAGCAATGGCTATGTATATATTTTTTAAAAAAAATATTACAGTTTCCCTTCTATCTGATAGAGGATTAAAAATAAGAATGTTCAAAATGACATATTATTTGAACATAACATCTATGACCCCATAAAAAATTCGAATGTATTTGGTTGATAAATGATAAATCTGTATAGTTTTAAACTTTAAAGCTTGAATATCTCAAAGCTAAATAAATGTCACATAGCTTTTTCTTCCCTTTAGATTTTCAAATGTATTCAATTAATCCAGTATTGCCATCATAAAATAAATAATGTATTACCAATATGTGGAGCTTTGCAATGTAAATTTTTATTATGCTTAAAGCTTAACACTGAATGTAATTTTGTAAGGAGCAACTTATCACATAGAGAGAGAGAGTAGTACAAAAGGTTGGGGGGGGGGGCACATCCAGGCCGCCTGTTACACATCATTTCCTTAACTGTGATGAAAGTTTAACTCACCTCTCCCTGGACTAAAACTTTACCAAACTAGAATCAAGAATTTGTAACATTGTTGAAGAGGTAGTGCTCATTTTGTTAAGTTTGAAAACAAAGTTTGTATTAAATATCATGATATTGTATTCTTTAATGACCAGGCAAGTAAAATAAAACTGTATCAGTCTTTTATATTAAATATCTAGAGACAACTTTTTAAAAATTCAATTTTTTATTTCCTATGATGAACATTTTTTGTGTAGGAGTGCAGTTTTCCTGTGTAAGCTTGTCCAAGTCGCTTTACAGTACAACACCACCACAAATGTGGCCCAGAGCTATTTAAAGGTGAACATACGTTTTCTTAAATAAATTGTAACATATTGAACACACTTTTCTCTAATGTTCAAAATTTTTCCAAATAGTTCAGCTAACATTAATTCGTCAAAATAATTGAACCCTAAGCGTAAAAAAAAATTGTAAATTTTAAAAAAGAAAAAAAAGTTACACTCAGCTCATAATGAGTACCGAATTACATTGAAATTATTTGTTTTGTTAACTCGGTTTTAATAAAACTTGCAACTTCTCCTGAGGAGGTGAGAATAAGGTTAAGGGTCAAATTTTGACATTACTCTTACAGAAAGCCTTACATTTGGTAGACAAGCACTGCCTGACGGCCGAGGGCGTAAAGTCAGATCATTCGGCCGACCAGAGGAAGTTTGTGAAATCCTGCATAGCAGACCAAAAGATTTCATGTAGGATTCACAGCAACAAGAAAAAAGCCCAAGTGACTTCTTGTGGCCATGACAGCGATGCATGTGGTAACTCTAGTCTCTACTTTGTGCTACCAAAGAATTTCAGTTTGGTCTGAATGTTGATTGAAACAGTTTACTGGGTTGATAATAATAGTGACTTCTTGTGGCCATGACAGCGATGCATGTGGTAACTCTAATCTCTGCTTTGTGCTACCAAAGAATTTCAGTTTGGTCTGAATGTTGATTGAAACAGTTTACTGGGTTGATAATAATGTCAATGATAAACGAGATTCTGCAACTAGAGCATAGATAGAGGTGGGAATTCCATAAATTGAAAATGTTACAACCAACATACAGATTATAAAGCTGACATTGCATTCACCTAATTTTTTGTTCCCTCTTGTTCATTCAAGCTCAGGCAAAAGTTTAATTTGCCTCTAAATAAAGATATTTTGTTCAACAAGATATACGTTTGAATGATGCTTGATAATGTAGATAGATGACTTACCCAGTTATTTGTACAATGTAGTTTACTAAACTTTTCTATTACTAGCGGCTCGTCAACAGCTGCTGACTCACAGCTCACCGGAGGTCTTCACTCTTGACCTGAATGTCCAGGACACTGACGACTGGGATGACACTACGGTCAAGTTCAGTTGCTGTGATGTTGCCTGCCGCCATTGTTTTCACGTGGAGCTGGCTCGGGTCTGCGTTCAGCTCATGTGGTATCAAGCTGAGGTAGGATGATGTTATTTTTAACTATTTACCCGTTCTTAAATTTTGTTTTATTTGTTTACTTCACACTAGATATTTTGAGTTATTTCTAATATTTAAATCTCTTAACTTCACACCACTTGAACTTAAAATTACATCATTTTTGTGCATAAAGTCATCAAAGATTGTTTGAAGATTTCCGTACTTGAAAACAATAAAAATTTGAGACCATCAAATATCTAATGACTTCAGTATTGGTTTGTAACTCATTATAAGATTTTTTAAATGTTCAAACCTTTATCATGAATTTAAACATGACCCATTCCAGATTGTCTTAAGAAACAAAGGTTCTCACAAGTTGATCATCGAGTCATTTAGAACGGCATCCTGCATGGGCCAGCAACTTGGTCTGATGTCAATGAAAGATTGCGTGGGTAAACTGCTTGAGGAGAGTGGCCTACCCTTGTGTTTCAGTGAGCATGGCATGAATGGAAACATCACACCCTTCTTAGAGACCCAGATGAAACTGTCAGAGCTCTGCTATCAAATGCTGTACATGGGATCTTATAATAGTTTCCGAAATGAAGAAATCACGGAAAAAGAGCTCGGAGACTTACTTGATAACTTAATTAGCAAAGGGAAACAGCTAAAGGGTGAAACTAATTCCAATTTACTGGTTGCTTCTGCCCAGCTGCTACGAGTTCACCTCAAGTACCTGTCTGACATGCAGAGATTCGAGGAGGAATCGGCTGCAAAGACCGAGGATGAAAACTCGCGTGACGACTACGTTATAAAATTTGAAACCCAAGAAAGTATCGGCTTCAACCAGCACTGGAATGATCAGAAGTCTCTAGCTTTTAAAGATAAAACTGTTCTTGGTTTCACCAACACACCCCTTGCCAGCGGTGTTAGAAAACCTTTGAAGCTGGCCAGATCAGAAGGCAGCTCAACTAATAAGGCAAGTAAAACTTCAAAAAAGCCCGACCCAGTCCCCAAAACACCGCTGAGCGAAGTCAGCAACAGGGCGCCAAGAAAAACGGCAAAGAAAGTTGTACCCATCTACGATGATGGGAAGGAGTCACCACCGCCGCCCATCGCAAAGCCCCGTGGCAGACCTCGGGGAAAGAGGACAAAGGCTCAAGAAAATCTAGAAACTGATGTGCCGTCGGTTAAAGGCAGGAGAGGACGTAAGAACAAGAGTGTGGAGGAACCAATGACAGATGTGGTTCAGTCTCATTGTCCTGTTAAGGTGACAAGTAAGCAATCTAGAATTTTACACTTTGCTATAAAGTTATTTGAGAATTTTATACTGTGAAGTCATTCAAGAATTATACAGTATACTATCTTATCTTAGATATACAGACGCTCCTTCTGTGGAGCAGATAATTGCGTCCACAGACTATGACAGATGATCTTTTGGCAAGTGATGGTCACAGGCCACGGCTATAAGAGTTCCACGCATCACCCAGTCGCGTAATTATTGTTAGTTAGGTACCCATTCAGAGCTGGGTGACTCAGAAACTCCCTAGGCCCCGGGAACAAATCCTCGCCTTCGTGTGGATTTGAACTCGTCTCGTAATCATTGATAAGCCAGTCGAGCGCGCCCCAAAGTTATTTGAGAATTATACAGTATACTATAAAGTTATTTGAGAATTATACAGTATACTATAAAGTTATTTAAGAATTATACAGTATACTATAAAAATATTTGAGAATTATACAGTATGCTATAAAGTTATTTAAGAATTATACAGTATATTATAAAGTTATTTAAGAATATAAATATACAAAAAAGTTATTTAAAAATACAGGTATACAGTATACTTATACGTTATTTTTGCACCTTTCTAAATTTTTTATTTGTTAATTTTTTTTTTATTGAGATGTTATTGTAGTCTATTTTTATTTATTTTTCTAGTGAAAAATATTTTGTATAAGTCCTGATTGGTATAAGTCATAAGATAGAGATTGCGTGGAAGCAGAAATAAATAATACATTTTTTACCCATACCTATTTCCTTAGCATCCCAACATGCAGAAGAGTTGCAAGAATGCCTTCAGCGCCTGGGACACTTCCCTCCCTCGTTTGTCTACAGTCAGCTGTGTCGCAGCCTCGTTCTGGAGGAGTGGAGTGGCGCTACTGTCGATGGTAAACATTATTTGCTTAGCACCAGGGGCGGATTAAGACTGCACGGGGCCCCTGGCTGCAATCAAACGGGGGCCCTATCCAGCCAGAGTCCCTTAAAATATGATTGCTAACAGCTAATATAAGACTGTAACTAAATATTAATAATGAAAAAAAAAAACGAACACGAAGAAATAACTGTTTAAAATGTTCGCCGGTGTGTTAAAAATTGAGTGTGAAAATAAAAACTTTTTCATTCCACCGCTGGAAATCAAACCCGACACCATTTGCATCACAAGCCCATGCCCTTTCCACACGACCAGCGGAGCTTGTCTAAATTGAGACATTTTAAAAATATAAACTATCTTTTATACTATATTCTCTAAGTGAGCCAAGTTTTATAGATTATTAAGACTGTCAGGTCTGAATCGCGCAGTGTTAAGAAGTCGTAAGAAATTTCCCGAATCGTGTTTTTTTTTAAGCCAAACTTTTTAAAATGGGAATTTAGGAATTTATAAGGATTTTGCCTAACATATGGGAATTTTTGAGACTGACAAATTAAAAGAAAATAATTACATTCTTGGATGAAAATAAAATTAATTAATTTGAAACATGCTCATTTTCAAATAAGAAATACTTTTTTTGTGTTGGTGCGAGGCTCTTTGATGTCATATTTGTTTATTTTTAGCGTGTCTAGGTTTTTTATTTCGGATCTAGTTTTTTTTTTCCTGACGTTTTTGCTAGGTTTTTCCCATACATTGTCACTGACAGTAGACTGCTGACAGTTTACAGTCAGATTGTGTAAATGTATTACTATTAAATAATATAATTAATTAGTCTGAGCCCGAATCATCATAAAATGTTTGTTACATATAAAGGACCAAATCATTAATAATATGTAAACATATAACAATCTATGTAACCATGTATGATTGATTCATTATTAATAAATTTCAAAACATTCATTTTTAAAAATATATTTTTATCAATCACAGACAAATTTAAATTACAAAAGTATCCAAATAACTTTTTTACAAACTTCATGATGTTAAAATTTAAAAGTATAATCTATATTTTGGCTTTGTAGCCAAGTTGTTAAAAAAAACGTACAGATTAAATAAAAATTGAAAGTACCCTATTAAAAATTGCCTTAAAAATGCAAAAATATTTATTATTTTTTAAATTTGGAAGTCAAAAGTCATTAAAATGAATGCGAAAGCATTTAATTGAAGTTGCCACTTTTCAGATTTTTCCCCAAATTTTTAATGCATTTCGGAATTTTTAGCCCAATTTGGGAATTTTTTTACCCCTGGCTGGGAAAATCTGGCACTTAAGACTTCACAACTCTGGAATCGCAATCAGTTTAATAAATAACGTTTATAAATTTATTTAATTTTATTATATTTTCAAGGGTTCGTGCAAACATTTGTACACTTTTATTATAAAATATAAAAAGTTTGGGGGCCCCAAATCGTCGGGGGCCCGTGGCTTTAGCCCGCTTAGCCCCCCCCTTAATCCGCCATAGCTTAGCACTGTCTGGTTAGTTTTATACAGTCTTTAATGTTTACAACATAGACAGTGGATGAAAAAATGTTACATTGCATCTAAATCAACCAATTAATGACAATCATCTGTGTTATATAATTAATATATACTGTTAAACGGCCTAATTTAAAAGTATGGCATCAGTGGAGTTGTTCCCCTTTGTCTAAAATTTGAAAGTTATAAATTTTTGTTTGTCCAGGATTGAATAAGTTAAAGAAGATAATGATAGATTATCTACTAATTTACCGACTAGAGAGAAATAAGTCCTTGTTGGACCCAAGACTTACAATGGTGATTGATGAGGGCAAGCTTAACAGAGAAGTTAAATTTAACAGAGTGATGTGTCACGCAATAGAATTTTCAAGTGTGACAATATTTGGGTATGAAAAATGTCTTCAATATCCCAATCTTAAATGAAAATGTAACTTTCTTTTCCCCAGCCAAAGCCAAAAGTCAGTGTGACCAAGTAAACCAAACAAGAGTTGCTGCCCTTCTCACTGACTCGATGCACATAACATTTCAACATCTGATGACCAGAAATCTACACATCAAATTACGGTAATGATAAAAATGATGTATCAAAATTTCAGATCGATCAAATGGACAGTAATTGAGTTATTGAATTGTTAAATTATTTTATTGATCTCTTTATTTCATGTTAATTTTTTTAGATAGATTGTTGTGGTGCATAATATGTTCAACAACCTTTCATGTCACTGTCGGGGATTCGTTGTCTAGGGGTTCTGATCGTTACTTCGCCGCCAACTTGCACACACAGACCGAACACAAAGCCCTTGTACTAACAGGAATCTTTATTAATCATAGTACAACTCCATATACCAACCTCTCTCTCTCTCTCTCTCACAACAACAACTGCCTTCTCACTACGTCACGTTTACACTATTACGTCATACTCTTTCATACCGCGCGCACCGCACCAAACACAATTAACAACATTGACATGTCAGGGAAAACCCAATAGCTCTATAATGTTTCCCTGACATATCCCCCCTCTTCACTTTAGATTTAACTCCGTTCTACACATGAAATAAGATCAATACCCGATATTTATAACAACATTAAAAAACAGGGAATTGAATCACTTTGGTTTGCAACCGCAAACGAAACAAACAAACAAGAAATTCTTAATTAATTACATCTGTAAGGTTGAATACATGAGTTTGTCATCTTTAACAACCTGCCCCAAAAAAGTAATTAAAATGATAATCATAAAACACAACCCAGCTTTATTAACACTGTCCCCATCATGGGATCTTTTACAGAGCCCTTCTTGCTCATGTAATAATTAGCCTCCTATGTATCTTTAAATTCCCCATAGAGGGACCTGTTACGGAGCAGTCATTGCTCCCCTATGAATCTTTAAGTTCCCCATAGAGGGACCTGTTATGTATCTTTATAGTCCCCATAGTGGGACTCTCCATGTATCTTTACAGTATCCATGTTGGGACTCCACATGTATCTTTAATGTCCCTATGAGCGTGGGATGGGTGATTTATGGGGATCTCCTATCCATGCATACCCACTTTAATTATTATTTATCTTAAACTAATGCATCATTATAATAATCATCAATGTGAACATCAAATCAAAAAAAATTCTCAAACATCTTTATAATCATGAATAGCGAAATCATTGGAACAGTGCAATCATCATTATCATAATTCTCCTAAACTATATATTTCATCGTAATAAATCTCATGGAAATCTCATCATAAGAATCTATTTTCATTATTACATCTTCTTTTTTTTTTTAAATTGTCCTGAGGTTTCCAGGAACAAAATTTCTTACATCATTAAAACAAATTTTCATGACATCAAAATCACCTCATATAATAGCTAATAACACTGGTCATGAACTTCTAAAATACCTTGACACATATCAAAATAATGGCACGATATCACATGGACTCCAAAATTCAACCCCAAAAATTACCATATCATAGTTATTAAGACAACTCCCATAGACAGTTCCTCTTTATTTTAAGCCAATAATACACAACGTCCCAAAAATTATACCTTAAAATCATAGCCATTGGTCTTGATGGTGGTATGTACCTTTTGTCACCTATCTTAAACAAAAATCGACCTCTGCTTCCAGTATACATGCTGATGTATACTAGCGCAAGCCTATGCGGCCCTTCCCACATGGCAAAAAATATGTTGCAACTGGTGTCAATATAACCCTGACCTCTATTAAACTTTTGACATTTCATGTGTGTGTGCAACGAAGCGGATGCCTTTCTCAAGGACAGGACTTTCACTGGCAACACACTGGACACTGTGCAGCAACTAGGAGGTGGATGTCTTTCTGTTTGTACGGGAACATACCCCAAAAAACTTTGATTTAAACAGCACTGTCGACGCCTTGATGCTCGACGAAACTGTCTGGTTCTTTGGCAAGTTGCAAGACCTTGCACTGTTCAGCGATGATCTGGCTCTCGATAGCACACCAATGTGTTGACTATCGCGATGGACGAGCCCCCAATGTCAGGGATTCGTTGTCTAGGGGTTCTGATCGTTACTTCGCCGCCAACTTGCGCACACAGACCGAACACAAAGCCCTTGTACTAACAGGAATCTTTATTAATCATAGTACAACTCCATATACCAACCGACCTCTCTCTCTCTCTCTCACAACAACAACTGCCTTCTCACTACGTCACGTTCACACTATTACGTCATACTCTTTCATACCGCACGCACCGCACAAAACACAAGTAACAACATTGACATGTCAGGGAAAACCCAATAGCTCTATAATTTTTCCCTGACAGTCACACAAAAAGGTGCGCATTACATTGACAGTACTTTTTAAAAATATATTCATGATCTGTGCGCATTATAAATCACGTTTTACGAGGCATAACTAGAATTTTTGTATTTTCGGATTGTTTTACCCTGCGCATTATAATGAACATCCTCATAGTTATGTCTCGTATATAAGGGTTTATAGTGAAAAACTTGTTTTTTTAAGGGTTTTTTTTATTTGTTTTTTTTTTAGCTTTTATTTTTCAATTCCTTTTTGACTTTATCGTTGGGTGAGATTTTCCTAAAGGAATGTATTCAATTGTTTGCAATAGAAAATTTGAGGAATCAAAATCTAAGGTGAAAGACGAGCCCACTGACTGGGAGAGGTTTCAAGATCATGAACGTGTCACGGAGATGAAGGCCATGACCGACACCCTGAACGAATTAAAGACAGGTTTTGACATGGACACATTCAGGAACAGGTTGGCGGGCATTCCAGCAGGTGAATATGACATGGGTTGTAGTTTAACCCTCATAGGTTGTATGTTTAACTTGACAGGTTGTGTGTTTAACTTGACAGGTTGTGTGTTGAACTTGACAAGTTGTATGTTTAACTGTAACAGGTTGTGTGTTTAACTCTCTAACATGTTGTCTGGTTAAGTCTGACAGGTTATATGTTACCCGCGACAGGTTGTATGTTTAGCTCTAACAGGTTGTATGTTTAGCTCTGACAGGTTGTATGTTTAGCTCTGACAGGTTGTATGTTTAGCTCTAACAGGTTGTATGTTTAGCTTTGACAGGTTGTATGTTTAGCTTTGACAGGTTGTATGTTTAGCTTTCACAGGTTGTATGTTTAGCTCTGACAGGTTGTATGTTTAGCTCTTACAGGTTGTATGTTTAGCTCTGACAGGTTGTATGTTTAGCTCTGACAGGTTGTATGTTTAGCTCTGACAGGTTGTATGTTTAGCTCTTACAGGTTGTATGTTTAGCTCTTACAGGTTGTATGTTTAGCTCTGACAGGTTGTATGTTTAGCTCTGACAGGTTGTATGTTTAGCTCTTACAGGTTGTATGTTTAGCTTTCACAGGTTGTATGTTTAGCTTTCACAGGTTGTATGTTTAGCTCTGACAGGTTGTATGTTTAGCTCTTACAGGTTGTATGTAAATCTCAGTTTATTTGACACACTTAGTTTGAATAAATCGGTCTCCATCTCCCTTATCTTTTCTCACATGATACAAAAACCAATGGTATCTGTTAAATTGGCCACACGTTTTTTTCACATATCTCCCCCCACCCCCAGCCTTGCTGAGTCTAAGCTTTGATACACCTCTACAACCTGCAACATTTTCTCAGGTCCTGACTATCCTAGGAATGGGGTTATTCCTAAAGCTGTTCCCTAATTCAAGGAAATGTTTCATTTCAGACTGGACAGTTGTACAAATGGCTTGTGTCAACTATGACCCTTTGAACCCCGGGAGGGCATCTATATTTATGACAAGGATGACCTCTGACCTTGAACCCTTGACCCTGGAGCTTCCACAAAATAGATGGCCCCTTGTAAGTTTGTGTTTGCATCAGACTCTTTGTGATTGATAAGATTTAGCTATTTATACATTAGTTATAAAATTAATATCATATAAGATAAGTTAACTCTTAAAGCCCCATAAGATTTTCAATGAACTTCCGCCTCATTCCCGAAAGGATTTTCCGTATTGTGATCAACTGGTTATGCAGTTAAATTTTTTTGTAAAATCCATTTATATTATTATTGTCATACTGACTTCCTTTTTCAGGCTAAGAATGGTTATTTGCGCATCTAAAACACTGTCTTGAGCTGAATACTATATTTACCTGTAGTTAAGTACTATTATTTTTATAATAAGGTATAGGAACATCGCATCTTCAAAAATAAAAATGTAAAAACTACCAAAAACTTCGCAAATCGAGCGATAACACTAGCGCGGGAAATGGCCGCCATTTCCGTTAGTCAAATACATCATTTTTCAAGCATTGGAGAGTTGTTACTTTCTGTGATCTCATTTCTAATGAGAGTGCTATCTGGGGACGCTTTACAACGCTTTGGGACTTTAAGAGTTAATATATTGAGTCAGTGAACAATCATGGGCTGCTGACTTTTATTTAACTCTAACCTGATCACTTGTGTTAGACTAACTACAACCATTTATATCAACTATTGACATACAACCATTGATATCAACTATTGACATACAACCATTGATATCAACCATTGATATACAACCATTGTTGTATACAACTATTGACATACAACCATTGACATACAACCATTGACATACAACCATAGACATATAACCATTGATATTAACTATTGATATACAATTATTGACATACAACTATTTATAAACAACTATTGACATACCACTTTTCCCTGCAGCTGATGTCTGCTGTGAGAGCTCATGAGAATGCCATCCAACATGATTTGAAACCTGCAGAATACTGGCCTGTCAGATTCAAGAGGGACGGAGAGTTGATGGTGAGTCCTAATACCAAGTCACAAAGTCCTAATACCAAGTCACAAAGTCCTAATACCAAATCACAAAGTCCTAATACCAAATCACAAAGTCCTAATACCAAATCACAAAGTCCTAATACCAAGTCACAAAGTCCTAATACCAAGTCACAAAGTCCTAATACCAAGTCACAAAGTCCTAATACCAGATCACAAAGTCCTAATACCAAGTCACAAAGTCCTAATAACAAGTCACTAAGTCCTGATACTAAGTCCTAATACCAAGTCACAAAGTCCTAATACCAAATGTTATATCAACAGTCCTAATCATTTCAGTGGATTTTTAAAAAAAACTTTTGAAATGGAAAGTGAAAATTTTTAGCGCATTTTCGAGAAGTCGAATGCGCTATTGCACCCGTTTTGTCCGTCCGTCCGTCCGTCCGTCATCACCCTTGATCTCAGCATCCATAAGTCCTAGACCCATGAGGTATATATGTTTTTTGTATGTCCTGACCTGCCATTTGTGCATCAACACTCAGTTACTCGATCCGTTAAAAAACCCCGTTAAAACTACCAAAAAATATTTCGAATCGAGATGTAACACTAGCGCAGGGAACGGCCGCCATTGCCGGAAGTCGAATGCACAATCCTGCAGGCATTGAAGAGTGGTGCGAAAGGGTGCAAAAGAATTAGTTTTTTTTTTTTAGTTGACGTCATTAGAATATGTGTAAAAGTTTAGAGAGTTTTACGTCATCATTTGTGGTGACTTGTAGTTAGATTAAAGAGAAAATAATTTTTTTTAAAATGTAAAGAAATGACTTTTAAATTAAAAAAATGTCAGGTATATTCATTACACAAGAAAATTCATAAAAATATGTCTAAAATCTAAACACAATTACTGATAACTACATAATTCTGATATCTAACATAAGTACTGATACATAATACGAAAATGCGCTAACACGTCCTGAATTCCAATAGGGACCAGGCTTAACATGATTTTTTAAATTTTCATCAAAGTTGGATTCATTCATTACATGAGAAGTGTAAAACATTTCATCATTGCTGCATTCATTCATGACATTTATTAACACATTAATTTCAAATGACAATAGAAGGTTTCCATGTACCAACATGTTATGTTCAAATGAACTTAAGCAGCAGAGGCCCTATATATACTTCAAAAGTCTCTAAAATATAAAAATCAAAAGTGTGTTCACCATTACAGACAACTTTCTTTTAAGTTGGAGAGATTGTATATGAATGAGTAAATTGTTGTAATTTTTACAAATAAAATCATCATATGGATATGAAGAGCTATTAAGCTGTTGAAACAATGTGTTCAAGTTTGAAATGAAAAATTCCTTGACATAGCTTGAAAAGATTCCCTCATGTATTAATGTCTTTATTATAGTTTGTAATGTGTTTCCACAGTACAGTAAACTGTTTCCTTCTTGTCCTGACAGAATCTAGTTCTCTTCCTACAAGAGGTGGTCCTGTCAGCCTACAAGTGGCTCATGAGAGGACGAGTGGCTCTGGTCGGTGGGAGGAGTGTTGGGGAGTTGTTGGAGTCGCCTGTACACAGCATCGTTGAGTTGGTACAGAAACAGACAGGGTACAGCCTCGACCGCAACACTGTCAGGGTGAGTGTGTGGGGCCAGGACATACTATTAGGGTAATTACATAACTTTTAAAGTGAGGGCAGGACATACCATTAGGGTAACATCATAACTTTTACAGTGAGGACAGGACATACCTTTAGGGTAATATCACAACTTTAAAAGTGAGGGCAGGAAATACCATGAGGGTAATATAACTTTTAAAGTGAGGACAGGACATACCATTAGGGTAACATCATAACTTTTAAAGTGAGAGCAGGACAAACCATTAGGGTAATATCATAACTTTTAAAGTGAGAGCAGGACAAACCATTAAGGTATTATCATAACTTTTAAAGTGAAGGCAGGACATATCATTAGGGTAATATAACTTTTAAAGGGAAGACAGGACATACCATTAGGGTAATATCATAACTTTTAAAGTGAGGACAGGACATACCATTAGGGTAACATCATAACTTTTAAAGTGGGGCCAGGACATATCATTAGGGTAATACCATAACTTCAGAAGTGAGGGCAGGACATACCATTAGGGTAAAATCATAACCTTTAAAGTGTGGGCAGGACTTATCATTAGGGTAATATTATAACCTTTAAAGTGAGGGCAGGACTTATCATTAGGCAAATATCATAAGCTTTAAAGTGAGGACAGGACATACCATTAGGGTAACATCATAAAGTGAGGACAGGACCCATGGTTAGGACAACAGTCATAGAATGACACCGTGTAGAATGACACCATGTAGAATGACACTATGTAGAGTGATGAGATTGTTTAGCATTCATTATAAGTTTAAGACGCTTCTGTTGAACACGCTCCAGGTCGTCTTTGAGGCACTCCTGTGTGCCCACGAGAAAGATGTCGAACATCTGATGGAAGCTGTGTGGCCACCAAACGTGGCCCAGCTTGTCAAGCAGGCTTTCCTTGAGGTCCAGGTGGAGGTGGCTCAGTTGTGTGGGTCTGTGGTTGAAGTGGCCAGAGGTCCGGTCGTGCTTATCCTGGACAAGGTGAGGATTTTTTTAGTTCGCAATTATTTTAAAATTTCCTTCATAGTCTTTAGTAGGTCAGGTAGAAGATTAATGGCTTTCAATGTAAAATTGTGTTGTAAAAGGTCCACCCCCATAGATTAGGATGTGAAATATTGTGTTATCCTTAAATGATCATTTAAAAATATAGTTCAGCTATCTTCCTCATAATGAATGTCCTATTGAAATAGGGTTCCTTTAAAAATAAAATATTGTGTCATCCTTAAATGTTCATCAAAAAATAAAGTTTTGTTATTAATGTCTTGAAATAAAAAGACTTCCTTCATAATAAATTATAAATAAAATATCAAGTATCTAATCCTCTTGGTGATGTGTTTAAGTGATAGTAGAAATAACTAAATGAAATTCTTCGAAGTACCCCAAAGCTTATTTATTGTATTATGCTTTCTTTTATTTCTCACAATGTCTTGTAATCTGGTATTAAAGTGGGTGGGGTATAAAAAATCAATATACCGTATTTACTTTTTAATATACCCCGTTCTTTCATAAGCCAAACCCCCCCCCCCCCTCTTTTGTAAGTGATTAGTATAAAAAGTGTGTAACCCGCTCATAAGCTGAGCCTAAAAAATAATAGAACGGCATAAACAAAATGGTGCATATATTTTTTTAAAAAAAACTAAACTACAAGTTAAATTGCTCTTTATGTTTGTTTACTTTTGTTTAGGTTGAAGATCAAAGAGATTTAAATAACGGAGAAGATGGAAGTCATTTATTAAAGGGCTTTTTATTGTATTAAAACAAAAAGAAAAGAAAGTTTTTATATCTCATTTTAATAAAGCCAGTAAACTATCTGAAATCACCTATGACCCTCTCGTTAGCTGACCTCCCAAACTTTTCCCCTAGATTTTGACCCAAAAATTGGTATTTAGGGTACTTCATTGCTAAAACCAGAAAACGTCATAGCTCATTTCGTAATGTTCTTTTTTTAGATTACATTTTAGCGAAACAAAGTTTTGAGGCATAAATACAGTCAAATCACTATGTTCTCAGAATTGTTAGCTTAGTAAAATTACGAAATTGTTTTTTATTTTGCAAGTCCAATAAACTGTCTTAAATTAACAAAGAATTAAAAATTAGCTTATGAGATCAATCATTCTCAATATACCTACATTCACGTATTGACTCGTATTTTTTATTAATTTTTTTATGAATTTGTCCTTACAAAAGATAAATTTAGATAAAATATTTCTATTAATAGATTTCCGCCATACTATGAACATCCCTATACAGTAGCTTATGGTGTAGCTTTAGTTTGATGGGAAGTTCACGTATCATTGTTGCCATAGTATGGCATGTTATTTCTAACTTCATTGATGAGCAGATTATTTGTATATAATATAATAAATATGATAAGTTTTTTATATAAATAGTTGTCCCGTGCAGAAACAATGTATTCACCAATGTCTGTTGTTTCAGACACTCAACAAACTGCCATGGGAGTGCATGCCTGAAATGTTTTCTGAAAATGTGTCCAGAGTGCCGTCCCTTAGCTCCCTGCTGGCTCTGTTGGCACTGCACAAGCAAAGAAAAGATTCCACCTTCAGGTGCGGTGTGAGGCGTGACAACGTGGTGGCTGTGGTAGACCCAGAGACAAACTTGTCCAATGCTGTTGATGTTCTACTGCCTCAAATTCAGGGGTAAGCCTTTTTTTTTTATCTTCTTTCTTTTTTTCTAACAGAAGTGACCTGTTGAAAATTATTCTTATGTTTATCTGTAAAAAAAAATATATATATTTTTTATACTTTAACAGATAGTTCCAACACAAGACATTATTAACCCAGGAAGTATCTATTAGTTTGCAGTCCTCATATCAGTTGACACAGAAAAAACAGTTTTGTCAGTAGAGGAAATGATCAGATTTTTGTGCTGAGTTAGCAACCAATCACATCCATTTATCACTTGTGTTAAGTTATTGTTAACTAAATAAATTATTATGTTGACACTCTCAACATACTAAGTTTTGATTCAGCCACAAATTATCTTCTACTACAAATCAGAACTGCAAATTGTAGTTGTAAATTTAGCTACAACATAGCATTTGCAAAGGGTCCATCACAGGTGCTAGCATCACATTGGACTTGGGTAGCCAAAAACAAAAATGAAGGTCCAAACAAAGTACATGGGTTTGATTTTTCTATTAATTAATTCAGCCTTTAATGGCAGTGAATTATTACTCAAACAGTGGTCCTCAAGCATTAGGGAATTTTCTTTTTTACATCCAAGGGAATGGACAAAATTATCAATTTTTAAAATTCCACCTGCATAGTTTTGAACATATTTTCTTGTTTCCTTCCTTCAGGTACAGAGGCTGGTCGTGTTTGTCTCAGAAAGCCCCAACGATAGCTGACTTGAAAGATTTCCTCACAAATTATGATCTTTACATGTAAGTAGCCAGACTGGCTGTGGACTGTATGTGAAATGGTGTTTAGATTTTAAAATAGTCTATTTTGGCCTTATTCTTAATTTTCACTGAGACAAGAGTCCATACAATTTTGCACATTTCATTGTGTAAGTTTTACAGCAAAGATTTTTTTGTCTTTAAATTCATTTCCTTTTAATTTTAACTATTATAAAAAATCTCTTAAAGCCCCATAAGTTTTTCGATAATCTTCCACCTCATTCCTGTAAGGATTTCCCGTTTTTCGTTCAACTGGTTATGAAATTTAAAAAATTGAGTAAAATCCATTTATAATATTATTGTCATACTGACATCATTGTTTAGGCTAAGAATGGTTATTTTACACATCCAGAACACTGTTTTGAGTTAAATACTATATTTACCTGTAGTTAAGTACTATAATTTTTATAAGTATAGGAAAATCGCATCTTCAACACACAAAAACTACCAAAAAGCATAGCGAATCGAGCAATAACACTAGCGCGGGCAACAGCAGCCATTTCCGGAAGTCGAATACATCATTTTTCAAGCATTTAAGAGTTTTTACCTTCCGAGATCTCATTTCTAACGAGAGTGGTATCTAGGTACACTTTAGGACACTTTAAGGATAGCGGGGTGAGACGCATTAAAACGCTTTGCGACTTTAAGAGTTAAGAGTAATCCTCTAGAGCTTTGGTTACTTGACTACTGTTGTATGATATCTTGAAAGTCCAAAATCCACAGCTACTGTGGTCATGGCTGGGGCAACCAGTTTGTTGGTGGTGATGACCTGCAAATGTTTCATGCCAAGGCTGTTGCTGTGGTGATGGGCTGCAACAGCGGCCAGCTGGAGTACAAACCTAGGTTGGATGGAGATGGTGGACCTTTGTATTTTCTGTTGGCAGGATGGTAAGTTGATTTGTCTTGTATCCAAGAACTTAAGTATCTGATTGATAGTGCTGATATGAAAATGGAGAATATTTATCCACTGTAATTTGGTGATTATTATAATATAATTTGAAGGTGATGGTCTCTGATAGGACAATGAGAAATGTGTCAATCGTGTAGTTTAATTACCAGGGTCTAAATTTAATTATGTCTTGGTAGTCATTTTAATCAACAGGATGTGCTTAGTTTTAGACAAATCCACGTTTTACTTTATTTTAGCTTGACAAAATGTGCTCACCAAGCATTATTCACCAGAGATAAAACCATCTACTTCACCTCATGATATTTGCAAACCCTTAATTTTTTATAGTGAAGCTGAAGTGTAAATTAATCGACTCCTATGGCACAGTCTAATATATTCACTGATATATATTGTTTAAAATCAAAAGTCAAATTTACTTGACTTGTCTGTGTATTCGTTTTTGTTTTCATTTGTGTTTTATGTTTAAAAAAACGATTTTTTTTTTTATCATACATGCTTTTTTCTTTGTATACTTGTATTTGATGTTTTGTTATGTTATTTTTTATTTGTTTATTAATTTTTTCATTAGAAATAATTTTTTATTAATTCTTGACAGTCCGACAGTCATGGGTAACCTCTGGATAGTGACAGACAAAGACATTGACAAGTTCACCCTCAAGCTTGTCACAGAGTGGATGGCCCAAGACAGACCAGTGCCCCTGAGTGATCTGCTGAATCAAGCAAGGCAAGTCTGCCGCCTGATGGGCCTCAACGGCTTTGCTCCTGTGATTTTTGGCTTGCCAGTTATGATGAACAGTTAAAGCTAGTCGTGCGTTGAAAAATAAAAATTAGTCACGAGATAATTCATCTTAGTCATAGGACATGTTTAGTCATAGGCTTTTGGGGGTTATGACTTGGATAATATTTATTGGATTGTTTCTTTGATGTCAGAAGGAATTTCATTTTTTATGAAACCTGTTTTAATTTGACATATTTATTTACCCCTCCAATCATGTAAACTTGTTTTGTTTTGTTAACAACAGAGCATAAAAAAGAAGTTGTATAAAATCACATGTGTATTATTATATTCAAGTTCAAGCCACTATAAACTGTGTAACTATTAAAGTATTCAAATATAATAAAATTATGTCACTGTTAATCTTCCTTAGTGTGCAGGAAATGTGTTAAATTTTGCAATGACATTTTCCTATGTTATTCCTTAATATCCTGATAACATACAAGCATGCTTTTGGTTTTGTAGTTCTGTAGAAAAGCATATTATTTTTTAAATTCTTACTATTGATGATGTCTAGAAGATTTTTAGCCATGTCGTATTACTGATAGTATCTTAAATGTCTTTTAAAAGAATAAATACTTTGATATGTTATATTTACACATTGCCATTAACTATTAATAGCAGGCTTCTTAAGTCACCCAAACTAATTTTTATACGTATAATGGGAACATTTTTATAATTATCTCTATAACCTATATTGATTCAATACAATTTTTAAAAATATAAATATTAATATGAAATTAAATTAAACATTTGTAAAATACGATTGTTTAATGCATACTGGTATAAAGATTTTTAAAATACTTTTAGAAATCTGCACAAAATTCTGACTGTATAAACAGTTTGATCAGGGAGTGTCATTACCTCAATGATATTATAACCTTGACCCTAGTATTAACTTCATATTTTTTATTTTAAAAAAAAAGCAGTTGTTTTGCTCTAAAGTATTAAAAGAATCAGAGATTATGTGGATTGCACAGAACGTCCCTAGCATACACAACATATAAGCATGGAATCTTTGAGGCACATTGTTCCCCCATCTACACCCCTCCCCTCATGAAGAGACGATAGTAAGCCCATCAGTGCTGTATATGTGACGGTACAGGAAACTTTTGTTGTGTTCCATAGTGGACATTTCCCTTTCCCTGACCATTGGTGACATGGGATGGTCCATGCCTATAGTGTTTGAATGACAGTGCCCTGTATTACTATCACTGAATAGCTATGCCTAGAGTGTTTGAATGTCAGTGCCCAATGTCACTGAATAGCCATGTCCCCCTCTTAAATCATAATTTGTTTAAATAAATTTTGTAATCATAAACATAAACAAATAATTGGAGTAATTTTAGCATAATACTTTGTTGTTAGGTATCATGATTTTAATTGTACTTGTATCCTGTCATGTACCCAGAGTCTCAATAAAAATGTACAAGTTTTGTTGTCAGTGTTGAGTTATTCCTATATTTATCTAACATGTTGAATTGTAAGTACTGAGATATCCAGCCAATAGAACACCACAGATGATGGAATTATATTATTACTAGCCTACACGCTCTATTAATGACAGCGCTTTGTCAACATTAATGGGAGTAAGTTTTTCTGTAAATTTAAAAAAAAATAATTTATTGGGCTTTGTGGGGAAGGGGGATAATTCATCTCAATAAAATTAATAAGGCCATAATTTTCAACAGTTTCTAAGTTGAGAGGTCAAAATTTTATATTTTTCCAGAGACTGCACAATAACTTTGAATTTTAATTTATGTTGAAATGCACATGATGACAAGAAAAGAGAACATCGGGTAGCTAAGGGTGGACAAACTGATGTTCTCTCATGTGATTCAAGAAAAACGATGGTGAAATAGTTACCAGGCTGTAACACCATTAGTTAAATCATTAAACCTTGAAACACTAGAGGATAGAAGAACCAAGAGTAAATTAGTAATTATAGATAAAGCAATTAATTCTAATCTATAAATACAACACAAAGATAACTTAATACAACACTCAGACATAAATATTTTTTTTTAAACTTTCGGGGTGACACCAACATGTAAAATTCTATATATTCCCGTTATTTGGCACTGGAAATCTCGGAGGAGTTCAATGGGTTAAATAGTGAGGGAATGACACCATGACCTACCGCCCCGGGTGACACCATGAGCTACCGCCCCGGGTGACACCAACCCTAATGACGCCTCTGCTTCACACATCGAAAATTACCCAACCTTGCAACTCTCTTTGGTTCATGTTTTTTTAAAATGTTTTTTCTGACCTACTTACAGGAATTCCGCATTTCTTACGCATCAAGTTTGAGCTTTCAACTATTCCACTATTTTGATTGGTTATAGCTTTGGAATTTAATGTAGCTCTACTTTCATTTCTGGAGAAAACAACATTGTAATCAGTGGCGTAGCTAGAGCTTTTGCCGCCCGGGGCGGTCTCCACTATGCCGCCCTTATAGGGGCCGCCCATAAATGACGTCACGCACCGGGGAGGGGGAGGGGTCACACATTTGATGTCATTCAAAACGCGCAACTTTATAGAAAAGCTACACTGAAATATATGATTACCCAAACTTTATTCAATGACGATTTACGTTGTATCACGCGTGTTCCTCCGATATTAGAGTGCAACCTTAAACTAAAAACATATTTAAATGACCAAACAAACAAAAAATGATTTTAACCATGCTCATTTTCAAATACAAAATACCGCTTGTATTTGGGGGGGGGGTGGACTTTCATTTATGGACGGCCTCTTAATTAAATCATATGATGGTTTTTATAAATTAATAAGCATGAATAAATGTAATTGAAACGAAGTACATTGTAAAAGGTGGGGAACAATTTTACCATCGTATGCCCTATTTATGTAAGTAATAATAAAAGAGGTCGCATAAGATAAACCTATAAACACACATTATAAAAATACAAGACAATTGTTTTGAAGGCCACAAGAAAGTTATAGGGTCACATGCCCCCCCCCCGCCCCAAATGAGACAAAAGATATTCAAAATTTACACTCAAAATTTTTTTTAAAAACAATTAATAGCTTTTATTTTTTTATTTATAAATATATGATTTTTTTAAAATAAAAATAGAAATTGTATTCA
>MUZC01000705.1:297682-333047 GCA_002072015.1 Radix auricularia | reverse complement strand
AAATATCTCTACATTCCATTTTAAGCCATCAGAAAAACTGTTTTTTGGTCGCACGCTGATGGCTGTCACTGTCACTTGGCTTATTCAGTAGACTCGGGTTTAAAGTAACAATTAGCAAACATTAGAAGTTTCGGCCAGAGCTGTATTTGTGATTGTTTAATTTTTTTATACGTAAAAAAAAACATGTTATACGAGACATAATACACAATTTTAGCTATGTCTCGATTATTATAATGCGCACCGATCGTGGATATATTTTTAAAAAGTATTGTCAATATAATACGCACCTTATTGCACGACAGGAAGGTCGTTCAATATAATAAGTACCACGACACACTCTAGCACAGGGGTTGGCAAACTTATTTGCCCGTTACCACAATATTATAAAATTGTATGTTGTCACTACCCCAAAGGAGTAGATTTTAGTGGATTTTAAATAGGCTCCAAATGAGTCTGCATTACCCCAAGAGTTCCCTTGTTACCCCCAAAAGGGGTAGTTCACCTTCACTCGCCAACCCCGACTCTAGCACAAAAAAGATAATTTAAAAATTCAATCGATCTGAAATTTTGAATCGTCATTTCTATCATCGGCACGAGTCTGCCTGCAAAATTTAAGCTCACCAGCATAAGGGGAAGTGGGTAAAAAAATCAATCCAAAGTTTTTTTTCGGCATTCATATATATATGCGCTAACTTTGAATTGTGTAAACTTAATTAACAGGTAGCATGGGAGCTGCAGCGTTTGTGGATTCAAAAGGTAATTGAGATAGATTTTTGTTATGTGTGTAGGGGTGGGGTGGGGCTACATACAAATTGAGAAGAGAGTGCGTGGAAAGAAAAGAGAGTTGGGAAAGAAAAATGAGAGCATATGCGAGATTGTGTATGTGTTTGTGCGAGAGAGCGAAAGATAAGGAGTGATAGAGAAATGAGTAGAGTGAATGTTCGTGAGGGGAAGGGAGAGAGTGGTCGTAAACCCTTTTCATGACCATGGCATACAATTTTGTTATCCTAATCAAATACATTACGTGAAAAAAGTCTGACCAGCCGGATTTTTACATTTAAATTTAATTAATTATTGTTATTTTTTCATAATCCATACAGATCTTTGACTTTTTGTCAACTACAGATCTTTTCTCGTGTAGGAAGCAGATAAAATTCTTGTCCGGCCCCCTTAGATTCGCCTCAGAATCTAGTATATCATGTATAACTTCGTCTATTTAAAAAATCCTGAATTAATGAATGATTTCCTTTCGGGCCTAGGGGGAACATAGGGCGGATATTTGTTATTTGTGTTCTTTACTGCTGTTGGTTGGTTGCAGCCCGGTGAAGATCTTGGAATGTTTTTAAAAAAAAAATAAATAAATAAAAAAAAAAAAACTTTTTCAGATTATATCTTCTGCTTAGAATTTATTCGCCTTTATTGACGAGGATATGGTGGTCCAGCGGCTTGCGCGAATAAGAATGAGAGTGTCATCTGAGTGGGAAGATTTTAATAGGGCTATGTCGTCTGCATCTTCTTCTAGCACTTTGTTTTCGGCCCATTGTGGGGCCGTCCATAAAGTACGTCACACTCCAGAGGGGGTAGGGGGTGTAAGAAAGTTTGACAGTTTGTGACGGGGCGGGGGTGTTCGGCCATGTGTGTCGTCACGGTGTTTTAATGTAAATTTTAATTATTTTGTTAATAAAAAATATTTTTATACCAAAGTGTGACGTGCTTTGAGGGAGTGGGGGTGTCCGATGTTTGTGACCGGGGGGGTGTTAAAATTGTCAAAAATAACGTGACGTACTTTATGGACGGCCCCTGTAATTCTCAGTTGGAATGAGTTTTAGCTTTGGCGCATGATCAAGTCAATTGCGATGCTTATTAGCATTTTATCATCACTAAACCCTGACCGTAATGAATAATACTAAGATTATGTTGCACGAGTTCAAAAATTTAGAAGTTCTTTGTTCAATTTGTTTGAAAGTGTGTAATGAATATCATAATTTTGTACTACAATGATTTTTTAAAGTTTCTTATGTAAACTTCAGAGACTAAAGAGGAGGCGCCTGTATGGATACATTTAGCTTTAGCTTCATACTGCAGCATCCAAGATGCTTTTGGTGCAAAGTCGCCTAAAATGCAGCTTATTGGTGACAACACCGTGATTAGATTACAATCATCCAATATTGGGACCGATGCTGCTCAATGGAAAAGGGGGTTTAACTCAGGTAGGCTGCTGCCACTAAATTTGATTTATTACTTAAATATTACAGATGATTTTATTATATTTAAATATTTAAAATGTAAAAACGCAATTTAATTATTTTATATAGGTAAACGAAATTTCTCACAAGAAAATTAAAATTCGTTGCGAAATAATATGATTAATATGCCTGGTAAAACTGCAGGATTACCTTTTATGTATAACCTCATATATATATATATATATATATTAGGGCTGCAGAAATTAACGGTTAATTTCTTGATTAATGATTAAAAAATTTTATACATTAAAATTTTATGCAGAAGTTTGAAAAAATATATTTTTGTTGCAATAATTAGGTGTACTGTACTGCTTTCTAAAATGAGTAGCATCACGGACGGGACATACATTGTAAATTATATATATTGAATAAATTGAAAAAAATATACAAATTTTATTCAAACTTTTATCGATTAAAATGATTCTTTTCGATATTTGATTGATAAAAATGTAAACGATTAATCAAGCAATTAATAGTTAATTTCTGCAGCCCTAATATATGTATATACAAATTTAATAGACATTCTGATACAGAAGTGTATTGTGCCTATACTGCCTATGCTTATACATTGTTTATGTATAGTTCTGCATTTGTATTACAGTTGTAAACGTTGATAGCTGTAGTGTGTTGGTTTTCCTGGTTTATGAAAGTGCAGGCACAGTGGCACATAGGCTATATTTTTATTTAAACATTTATAAGGCAACTCATGCTACACTACACCCAAAAATATTGAATTGAATTGTCTTTCCTATTAATATTAATTTTTTAAGTTATTGACAAGATTAGTATGATATTTCTGAAAAAGAAATGTTCATGAAATAATAAGGATGGGCATAAGTAAGAATAAGTTAAAAGAAAATGAATTAAGTGCAGACAGTGCATTACTTTATTTTTTACGTGTGTTTAGTAGTTAGTACTCATATGATTATTATCATTATGAGTTTAAATAACATATAGTATAAATTATTTATTTTATCTAAATGATTCAACATTTTAAAGGTGTCAGATCTTGGACTTGCTATTACTGACACTAAATTTAATCCCGTTTGAGACATAAAAATACCTAATTTTAATTATTTGAGAATTGATTCAATTAAACAGCATGAGTTTATTTGATCAATTTCAATGTTTCTTTGCCAGGAAAACACATCTTTGAAATAGCATTTCCAGTAGCTCAACGAGGCACTCACTCATCTGTTGGCGTTGGATATAAAGATGCTCCACTGACCTGTAACAGTAGAGTCTGTCTTGTTGGAAACAACAAGATCTCCTGGGGGATCTGCTTGAAAAGAAAAGAGTCATATCACAATAACAAGAGACGGAGATACCCACAATATAAGGTAAATTGAAGAAGGCTAGTTAAAATTGTCATGAATCCAAGTGACTAGGAGCTGTTTGCTGAAGCTCTATCTAGGAATACATTTAAACTCATACACTCTTTTTTCTGGGAAATATAGTGATATGTATGATATGTATCTTTTGCATGAAAAATATGGTTTAGGTGTCCCCGGAAGCAGGTTCCCCTTTGCTAGGCTACTGTTATGTACAAACCCCTCTATCCTGCTGATTCTGATTATTGGAATTATTGACCACCTACATTCATCATTGTCTGTTAGAAATTCAATTGCACTTCTTGACGTAACATAACTGTACACTCAAAATCAACTTCACATAATTCTGGTAGTAGAAAGAACCTTCACTGAGAAATGGTGCCATAGAAAACATAATAATATTGCTAATTGTTTTAAAAGTACAATTTTTTAAATAAAGAGTGTGAACAAATATTTTATTAAATTTTTTTTTTTTGCACTGAAAAATTATCTGATTTTGTTCAGCCTTACGATATGTTTGTTAAGACTCAACTATTGCTATTCATATCAGTTTTGTAGCATTAGCATACTTTCAAACTAAAATTTAATAAAAATAAATATAGTGAAAAATTAAGAATGTATTTTAATTTTAATGTATACAATTAATAAGTTTGTATTTTTATGTTGTCATTCTGTGAATCTGATGGTATCAAAACAGACTTCCCTTGTACACTCAAAAAAAAAAAAACATTAAAAAACTTTTTTGTGTAAATTTAAAACATTATCTCCCTTAATTTGATTAGTACTTAACTATTAGTACATCGACACAAGGATTTTCATGAAATGAAATATTATAAAAATTGATATTTGAATTGATTTGATAGGACCAGTTGCCTGACAGATTCTTTATGTATCTGGATGCTGATGATGGAACTCTTCACTTTGGCTGTGACCAGGGATACTTTGGTGTGGCTCACTCCAACATTGACACGTCTCAACCACTTTATCCACTTGTGGCGTCCACCAAACAAGGGGAGTGTATCACAATGGTGTACAGAGGAAAAGGTGAGCAAACACTTACCTTGAATCAGGAAATAATCCATTTTAAATGATTCGATTTCTACAGCAGTAGTCTAAAATATTTTAGACTCTAGGGATTAATTTTGTGGAAGGAATCTTTTTCCATTTGTTGGGTTTTGTCTTTTTTTTTTCTTCCCAAAAAGAGTGCATATCTGTGCCAGAGTTATGGCCCATTTCTAATAAGTGGCAGTCTCCAGTCATGTGCACTGAGCTTCATTTCCGACCTGACCTGGTCGTCTGCTTCTTATTGGTGATCAGAAGGATATAAATATTATGTTGAAAAACGGAATATAATTATTAATACAGGCACTAGTCCTTGGTTTAATTTTGTACCTCACAAAAAGTCTGGCTAACTAAATGTTTCTGAAAAATCTGATCTAGAACAAAATACATTCATCAAGAACTTTAAGTGGTCAGACATAACTTAGCTCTTTTTCAGGTACTGTGAGAACTGGTCCATTAAAGTTAAATTGGAAAAGGAAAAGATGACATTGATGAATTGGATATTTTGGTGCACAGGAACAATATGACAGATGGAATGTTAAGAAACATAGTTAATTAAGCATTTAAAGGTTAGTAATAAAGTACATCTTTGTAAATACTGTAATATTTTTTTTAAAATGATAGATTTATATTCAAGTTTTTGAATTCTCATTCTGTTTAATATTTTTTTTATTAAGGTATTTAACCATTAAACTAATTTTACTCTTCAAAATTTTATCCTTATTACTATTACTTTTAATTTTCATCTCTTTGTATAAGACATAAACATATCAATAATATTAATCTTAAAGAATTTACCTTCTGGTTTAGGTAAATAACTGCATTTAACAAAAAGCTTGTGAACACTTCTTCACTTGCACCCCCCTCCAACCCCCAAGGCCATCATGGTCTGAAAAGGGGACTGTACTTACTTTACTCTATAGAGTGTAGTTGAAATTTTATTTTTAAGGCCTGAACCCATCATTTAATAGTGTGACTTTTATTGAGTTTAAAGATGCGGTGGTCGAGTGGTAGCGCGATCGACTGGCGTACTGATGGTCACGAGTTCGAATCCACGCGAAGGCGAGGATTTGTTCCCGGGGCCTGAGGAGTCCCAGAGTCCCCCAGCTCCGAATGGGTACCTAACAATTGTTAGGCTGGGTAATGCGTGGAACCCTTATAGCCGTGGCCTGTGACCGCTGCATCACCTGCCAACAGATCATCTCTCATGGTCTGTGGACGCAATTATCTTCTCCATAGAAGGAGCGTCTGTATATCTAAGATAAGATAAGATAATAATTCTTAAATAATGAATCGTATGTCATTAACTAAAACCTTAAAATTTTTCATATATATTATACTTGGTTATGATAAATTTCAAGAAACATAAAAAAAAGCCGCCTTGCAATACATACAAAATTTATTTATGTTTTTTCCTTCTTTCTGTGAGCAAGAGGTCACAAGACACAGTTTGAAAAAATACATGAAATATTTTTTTAATGTAATATAATATATAAAATCCAGCTACTTAATTAAAATATTAGACATGAACATAACAAATGTGTATTTCAGAAATGGATACAGACTTTAAGTTTATTCATAGCATCAATAAATGTGTCTTGTCTGGCCCTTAAAGTATGTGTGTGTGCCTTTGAGAGTTGGTGAAGCAATTTTAGACCAGGAAAGAATGGTTAATAAAATACACTTGTGTGTGTCATTATTAATAGTAATATGATTTAATTCTTAATGTTTTATTTTCTTAAGCTTATATAAAATATTCCATACACTTTTTTTTTTAAAAAGAAGTTTCATTTCTTATATATAAGGAAATATTTCTGAATAATGATGTATATGTATTATCCTTATAGGACAACAGCTTGTACACTTAGTGTCTATAAACCTTTTTTTTTTTTCAATTAACTTTTCACATGAAATAAAATTATCAAAATACTACCACAGAAATTTTATTATTGTGCTTAATATCTTGAGTTAATGTGATTTGTAACAACAATACTAATTGAAGCTTCAAGGTAAAGCTTTGGTGAATATAAACTTAAAATAAGTGATCATAATTATTTGATTTTCTTTAAGTAAAGTAAATTGATCAGATAAACAAAAAAAAACAATATTTGGGCAGTTAAATAAATAAAAGTTTTCACTTAGGCAAAAACACACACACAAGAAGTGCTCGAAGAAAACATATGCATACGAAAAGTCCTTACCACTAAAAAAAATAATGCACTAAAATTATGAGACAAGACAGATATTATATGTACATATAAAGAAATTGCAGTAAAACAGAATGACATGTAATGGACTATGAATTCTAGACTAAATACCAAAACAGTTTTAAAATGTGATTTATAGACAGACCTTGAGTTATTAAAAAAACAAAACGATATAAACTATAAAAGAATAAAGTATAGGCAACATAACTAAAAAAAGCACAAACAAACAAATATAAAGAGTAAAGACTTCATTTAAATTTAAGTGTACAACCCTCCCTCACCCATCCTGCAAATTTTTAATAAAAAATATTCTGTATTCTTCATCATTCTTTAACCTACATCAGGTTAAATCGAAACATGAATTCCCCAATAGCTGTAGTAAAAAAAAAAGAAGATATTTAATGTATATTTTCTCAGTTCTCATCCAAAATAAGATACAACAAATAAAATGAA
This sequence comes from Radix auricularia, assembly GCA_002072015.1. Taxonomy (NCBI): domain Eukaryota; kingdom Metazoa; phylum Mollusca; class Gastropoda; family Lymnaeidae; genus Radix; species Radix auricularia. Next base: position 325,748 of record MUZC01000705.1, on the reverse strand, counting down.
TCCATTTTTAAAATGCTTTGGGTGGAAAGTTATATAAAATAAGTGACATAATTTACATGGAGTCATAGCAAAGATTATATATAACTGATATAAGTTATTGTGATAATAAAAGAGAATAAAAAAAACACACCCCCAATGCTGGAAGTGGAAGAAAAACACACAACACTTGAAACTGCAGACGTGACATTTTTGCATCCTTTTCATTGTTTTCTTTTATAATGATTTCAAAGCAATTTTAATTTTATTATTATCAAATGCTAAAACGCAACAGGACAAAAGACTGGCGTATTATCATTGAAAATACAACTAGAGGCATTTACATGGCATCACCATTTTTTATAAATAATTTCAAATTGTGGAACATGCATGCAGACTGAGCTAAGCAATTAAAAATGTAAATAGAGAAGTGACATTATTTCCTACAAATATACACAGCATATGTATAAAAAAAATTAACAAAACCAAGATGAAAATCTTTAACATAGGTGTATTGTTGATTTGTGGGATACCTTTAAAGAATTTTTTAATGTTTGACAAGGAAATTGTTGGTTTGGATCTTGATTAAAAAAAGGCCACGAGACATTGCCAGTACATCAAAATTGAATAGTATTTATTTCCTTCTATTATTTACAAAAGAAGGGACAACAATTTAAAAAATTCAGTTTAAAAAAAAAATGTTGTAAGTAAAAAGTTTTTTGTTTTTTTTTTGTAATTAAATTAAAATTTTAAAAATCAAAGTTAAAAAAAAATCAGTTACTTCTAAGCAGATATTTTGCACTTATTTTAAAGTTATTGCAATCTTTCAGGGTAACTTAACTTTAAAAAAAGTGAACATTAATAAACAAAGATTTAAAAAAATTATATGAAAGACTATTACCAGTTTGCAAAAGAAAGATTGATCGGCATCAACGTTTATCCTAGCCTGTTCATGGACGATACTTAATTTTAAATACTTGATGGGAAAAATATAGCATTATTTAAAAGAAGACTGCAGGAAAATTTTCTGTAAAGATAGCAAATGTAATATGTAACACATGTGGTCACAATCATTGCAATGAAATAAATTTGACTCAACTTGTCCTCCACTTGATCAATTACATGTTGAATGTATTTCAGGGGCAAGAACCTCAACTTACTTGCTGGGCATACGGAGATTTAAACTAAAAATATCTACACTAAAAATGATTTTAAAAAACTCGAATTTAAGTTGGTTTATTTGTAATTTAGAACGAATGTATTCCTTGTAGGTCCATCATTTATACCTTTGCATTGTTAGGTCCAGAAAATCAAGCTTCAGCTCGGCTTATAGTGATAACTCTTTGAAATGGTAACAAATCCTAACAGCTTCAGCAACGACTCACCCATTAAATTTTACACTGATTGTGTACATATCAAGGCAGTTAATTTGGATTGGAAACAACTAAATATCAGACACAATATTTTATTATTATGCTTCCTCCTTTGTTTTTCCCCTGTGATATTTTCCATCAAAACTTAATAATGTTAAAATGTCTCCTACTGGTAGTGTACTAATTAGGGGTACAGGTTTTAAAGTTTTAAAGGTCAGAGTGGCAACACTTTTGGGGGATGGAAATAAAATCAAAACAAAGCACATATCTTTGCCGTATTTTTCTAATATCTTACCAATACTGCGGTTTAGATATCAGAGAGAGCTTAAAAACAAAACCAGTCGTTAATATTTTTTATTTAAAAAAAGAAAAAAATTAGGTTTTTTTCTTTAAAAATAATCACTTGCGACTTGTTCAGCATTACAAAATAGAAATGAAGATTATTTCTTCAATAGCACATTGCAAGTTTTCTAGACCTAAGCAGTCATATGCCAAGTCACTGACTACAAAAAATATTTGTATTAATAATAGTGGAATATGTAATCTTAGTACTTTTCTCAAGCAAGCAAGGCTGGTTACCTCTGATGACTTACATCATTTTTTGCCTGCAGTTTGAAATGAATGGTTCTGAAAGGCTATGTTCATTTACACATCAACAACAAAAGGGTTTACAATTTGAAGGGGAAAAAAAAATCAAACTAAAGTCAATATACTTCAGTTTATGCTAGCTAGTTACAGCCTAACTCTACCTAGACCCAACTACATACTTCTCAAAGCTTAAAGTTTTAGCAGGAATCTACAGTATTTTTAGCAAAAGTATTTTTGTTATTAATTTACATCCAAACAAGTAAGGAGCAACTTAAACATGATTTAAAATTAAAAAATGAACTGAGTCACATGAATTTTTCTATCTACAGTATAGTCAATCAAAGGTTGATTAATTTTTATTTTCTTGCTTCTGAAACAGTTTGTGAATGGGCACACAAGGATCTCACAGGAATTGTGCAATAACTACTACTATAAATTAGAACATTCAAAATTTATAAGTTTAAGGATTTGAGTTGCTTTTTCAAAAACAGTTTCCATAGTGATAAAAATAATCTTAAATTTAAAAAATCAATGGTGGCTTGAAATAAACAAAATGTGTTACTTTTAACAATTGAGTGTGTGCAGTTCTCATAAATTAAGTGAGTTGTTTGAAACTATGATAAAATCTACATCTATTATTAATTTGAAAGATGAGTTTAAACACTGCAGATACAGGTACATAAGCAGTCTATTTGATACGCTTTAAAAAAACAAAAATAAGGATTTTTTAAAAATCTCAAATCACGTTAAAGCATTGCCTTGACATCATACAAATAAATACTTCGTCTAATATAGAACGACTTATGACCACATGTTCATTTTTAACTGCAAAAAGAAATTCCATGATAAATTTGTTTCTAGTCTAAAATACACAGCGTCCTAGTTGATTCTTTCAACATAGTTGGAGGGCAGCATGCCATGTTGACCTGTACGTTGAACAGTGCCGATCATCCAGCCGGCGTCAACAACCTCCACATTAACGATCTGGTCACCATCCAGGAAACTGACCTCATCATTGTCCGCAGCTGAGTAGTCATACAGGGCCCGATAAACAATCTGTTTGGGCGGTGGCTGGGAAACCCGAGCAGGTTGAGCTTGAGGTGCTGCTGCAACAGATATTTGAGGGGGTTGGTCTTAGTTTAGAGTTACAAATTAAAAACTACCTGCATCTTCATTTTCCTTAAGCTTTAACTTAAATAATGTTTTTATGTGAATGTCTTAAGCTAGCAGGGCTGCAATATTTGCAAATAAAAATGAACTTAGTATTCCAAACTTGGTAATTTTTATGTGAAATAGAAGTTTTTTAAAATTTAGTTTAAAAAATTAAAGAAATAACAGAATATAATTTCATATTAAAATATTTATAATCCTTGATGCTAAATATAATAACTATTATACAAGACTAGAGAAACTATGGTGACGACATTTAGCTGCAGGGAAGACCTAGAGTCTGTAGATTACAACAAGTAAGAACTATAATGTTGGGCTACTTTTGTTAAATTAATGTTGTTGAGTTTAATAGATTCGAAAGCACACCATACCAAAGGGGAAAAGTTGATTTGAGGGTCACTGAAAGCTGAACACTGAGATCACAACAAGAACAAAAATAACTCAATGTTTGAAATGAACATTTTTTTCAGAGGGGTTAAAAAAAAGTTGCTTTATTAAATATGGGAAAAAAAGGGGAAAGGAAAAATTCAAAACTTTCAATAAAAAAAAATCAAATGTAGTTAATAATAGAAAGAAGGATATGTTTTTAACTTCTTCAAAACTTCACTCTATTATTTGTTTAAAAAATATACAAATAAACTGAGGAGAGATTGGAAATAATTGTGATTTTGAAAACAGCTGTAAAATTTGGAGCAAATAGATGACTGAGAACAGTCTTAAAAATTTAGAGATCAGTTTAAGCCATAATGAATAATCATGATTATTATAAAAAATGTGGTTGTGCAAGACGTGCTTCTTGATATAAATAAAGAGAATCGTTTTAAAATTTTAAGTGACATTTTCACAAAATATCTTTATTCAAACCTGTCAAAACTAAAATTAGAAAAAATAAAAAGAATTGATTAGTTCAGCCTACAGTTATATTTAGATTAACAAAAGTATTTTTACAAGTATTGTTGTATAGTGTACTTTCTTAGATAGAATAGATGTGGATACATGAGTAATTTGAGTACAGAAATCATAACTTCAAGCCTGCCCACAAGCAAGCTCATCAAATGATTTTACAAAATAATATCAATGAGGATATAGCGCTAGCAATAAGCAAATTCATGTATATTAGCAGCAATGACAAATGTAATGTCCCAGAACAAAGGAAGCAATTTTTTAAACTAAAAAATTATACTTTAAAAAAAAAAAAAAAATTAAATGGTTTTATTGACAAAACAGATGAATCAAATACAGTCTGCAAATGAAAATTGCTCTTTAAAAAAATCAAATAAATTATTGTCTCAAATGAGAGTTGTGATCACAGTCTCTGAAATTCAAGGTAGTAAAGAAGAGGGAAAGAGAAGCAATTGATGGAGGAACTCTTTTTTGCAAGGGGAATCTTTGAACTCGGGTGGTCTTCACTTACGGGCTGGCTGGTATTGCTGTGGTTGGTGTTGGCCATAGCTTGTACGTACCACCGAGCTGTGTTGTTGATTCAGTGGATCATAATCCGCAATAGAACCTGGCTGTATTCGCTGGCCATGCACTGTAATGGGGTTTAGCCAAGGGAGAAAAGCACAGGCAATGTTTTTTAACAAAAAATATATTAATAATTACAACCCAGATTTCAATAATGATAAGAGATTAAATTTGCATACATTAAATAAATTGTTAAAACTTTAATTTGCTAATTTAATAAATCATCAGATAGTCAATTTAATTAATCGTAAACTAACAGGAGGAGGAGCCTATTTTGAATTTCAAGCTATCAATTTTATGGAGAGCTGACACCTTTCTTTATTAGTGTAAAGAGAGATAAGTAATGAATAAACATAAATAAAATTAGCCATTTAATGTTGATTAATTTAGCTTTACAAACATTTCAAAGACTAACAAAACAAAAATAAAATAAGTAAAATAGGAGGAATATACATTGCAAAGTCAAAAGTCTATGAATTTCTTTTCTAAAGAATTTAACAAAACAAAGCATACACACAAAAAAAAGCTGATTGTTTCTATAAATGGATGATTATTACTTTAACTTCAACAGATTTCTAAAACTTTTAAAAATAATCTGATTAGTATTCTTGGAAAAAGATGCACTGTAGTCTATTGCTCACAGCTTAAATTATGATCCTCTAATTATCATTCATTTACTTTATATTTCATTAAGTGAATTGATAGTTAGCATTTTCTTTAAAAGAATAACATAATTTGCTTATTATATTTATCTCTCAAATTGTGATAATAAATAGGCAATGCTGAATGTTAGAAACAAGTGAAGTCAAAAATGTTAGTTGATATTTATCAGTGTGTACAATTCAGGATTGACAATTGGAATAACTTAAAAGTTAAAGTATAAAATATTTACAGTAAAAATTCAAAATGGCTATTAAGGAGTTTTCTGTTGATTTCTAAATTATTATACAAATTAAATGTTGCAAAATAGAGACACAAAACCATTAAACATTAAGATGTGAATAATTTTTACATTTGTCTGAAAACTTCAATTTGTATGGTCGTATAGCCATTTTTAAATAGTTTTCTTTCTCTTTCTTACAAAATAAAATAATAAAAATTAATTTATTATTTAAAATATGTAAACTTTATGATTATGATATTACAAGTTCCAACACTTTGAATTAGCTAAGACTTATAAATCCAGATGTACAACTGTTGGTTATATAAACATGACAAAATTATGGTAGTGCAAAGTTTTAGAGTTGTGTAATTTGGTTGAACAATTTTCAGAAAACAAACTGTTAAACTTAAAAGTTCAATATTAGAATTGCACAGATAAGCATCAATAATTTTATTTTGATTGCAAAGTATGTACTATATACATGTACATGTCAGACTGCTTTTATTGAGTGTAACTATCTTGGTTGAACTTTGCTAATTTTAAAATAAAATCAACTACTGGTATAATATAAGCTTTTAGATTTTTAAAAAAAAATTACATAAGCACAAATACTAGTGCATAACACAGCTGCCTAATTGGAAATAGGTTTAAATATTTTTTTCTGAACAAAATTGTATACAATATATCATTGGAAAGTTCTTTAAGCCATAAATCATATAGTTCAGAATCAATATTAAAGCCCAAGCACATCAGTCTAAACTCTACATAAACATTTAAATTTGGCTAGTTTAACATTTCTGAAAACATTAAAAAGTTATCATTTCAACTAAACAGCAATAACCAACTCTGAGTTCAAATAATAACTTATATATCTGTTAATTAAAATTTTTGAAAGACTTTAATTATTGGGTTTTTAAAAAGCATATATGATTGAATAAATTTCGAATGATTAAAATTGTATTTCCTATAAAACAAGAGTGTGCTAGAGCCTTACAGAAAACTGAAAGCAAGCCCTGGTGACTTGATAATACAAGTATGAATTTACAGAGAGCTGTAGACTGGTTTGTAGATCACTTAATAAAATAATTGTTCAAGTTGATCATTTACCTAACATGCTTCTAATTCAAAGGGACAAAATGTCTATGAGTAAATGACAAAAATTATTTAACTGAGGGTGTAGTGATTTTAATTAATAGTCATATACATGTACTACAATTTATATTAACAATGCAATTTCTTAAACTTTGATAATAAAAAAGTTTCTAAAATACAATTTTAATTGAAGTCACCAGAGTACAGTGTTAATTAACTGTTAGAAGAAGTTAAGTGTACAATTATTTAGAATTGTTGTCAAATGAAGGCAAAACAGAATGAAGGCTTTGTTATTAATTATTGGACCTACATGATGCCTCATGGATAAATCATTACATAAAAAAGGAAATAAAATTATAACAGATTCTTTGTCCGATAATAACTCTTATACACATTTTTATTCATTAAAAAAAAGATACAACTTTAAACCAAAACTAATTTAGCTTTTCTTTTTTTTTTTTAAAGGTAATCCTTCATTTTAAGTGCCTTTTCTTTCTCCAACATTTCCAAATAGATTAAAGAACACAAATCTGTTAAGAATTTGTAAGAACTTAAAAGAGAGCACTGAATTCAAATTAGAGTCTGCTGCAGTACGCCTACTTACTTTTATGTCCTATTCATGCCAATAGCAGATTTTTATCATACCAAGTAGGAAAGAGCAGAGAGAAGATAAATCAATTAACTAGCATTCAACAACTAAAGTAGCCAAAGAATATCAAAAACATTTTTTATGCTACATTTATGTATGGTAAACAAATGATAAGAATGAGTAACAGCCATGGCATTCATGCACAGAATTTTTTGTCTGAAAATTCTAAATTGTTTTTGATGAAAATTGATGGTTTCCATAAAAAAAATGCACACAATCACACACATTCAATCTACTAATTAAAGAAGGATTGGTACAAATTGTAGTATCAAGGGTATGAAAAATCTCTTCCCTCCCAAGCTGTTAAACTTATACAGTAATTACACAACATATTTTAATTAATCCCAGCAAAGCGCAACAAATAAAAGACTTGAACATGGGGTCTTAACAACTTGGGTTTGATTCTCACTAAATATTGTTTATAACTTTAACATGAGTAAAAACATACAACTGATTCCTTTAAAGACCTTAAAAAAAATTATTAATAATTCACGCTAATTAAATAATTAATTCATCTGATAGTATTTCTTGAGAGCGGTGGTGCATCTTTTCCAGCTTCTTAGAATATTTGTGAATAAATAGCTGTTGGGATCAAAAGTTTTTGTTAAATATCTACAAGAATAACAAAAATAAATTGAAATCTGTTGTTTTTTCCCAGAATTTTAAAAAGCATGCTGTGTTCTGGTACTAAAAAGGAGTACAAAAGAGAAAGCAAAATAATAGCTAAGGTAAGAGATTTAAGTAGACATCCTACAGTTTATTTCAAATAGTACGGGAGTGACTGTGGATAAATGAATACAATTTAAAATCATACATTTTCAGGGAATATATATATGTATATACATATATATATAAAAAGAATTTGTAAAAAAATAAATAGAAAAAACCTAAATCTGTTGTTACAAAGGCCATTATCCCCTGTAACTTACTATAAAATTATGAAAAGCTCTCTTAATTAGACCGTAATCATTTTTCCTTCACTTTGATATTTATGGTTGGGATCCTACATGTATTTTATAAAATGAAACTAACTTTTTGAAAATCAAATTAAAACATATTTTAACCTGTTATCACTCCTTACTCCTTTCAACCAAAAAATATAAAAGGATAACATTTTTTAAAAAATATTGATATTATATACACAATGTTCAATTTGTGACATAAAAATCTCAATGCCTTTTAAAGGTCCAAACATCCCATCATTAAAAAAAAAAACAATGTAGTATAGACAACAAATATTATTTTGTATTATCCCACTTCTAGATCTTTTTGATTTTCATGAAGACCTTGGAATGGCAGTTAAAGGGAATGTGGGAAAGTTAAACAATGAAAAATTTATAGAAAAATTTTCAAATAAATCCATAATGCAGACTAAAACATTAACAATACAACAATGCAGCCAACAATGATCAGAGCCTGAAATGTACAGTCTGACATTCAGAGGACTGAGTTAGTTTAACAAGTTTGATGATCTTACTAGCCCCTCTGTGATGTTCACATTTAAACTGATCTATTTTAGGCACTGTAACTAATGTATTTTATCTGTTGAAAAAAACATAATAGCCGAAAATAATATGCCCCTATTTTCTGGGACAATGAATGGCACAAAATATACTGTAATATTTTTTTTTAAATTTTAATATAAATAAAAGTGTTAGATTAAAAGGCTATAATTTAAAAGGGTTTAATCGGTTACATGCTAATTTATAAGGTTTTATACAAAGTGCTATTTATTAATGAAATTTCAAAAGAAAAGCTTTTAAATTAAAATCTGTGACTGTGGCCTGAAGATCAGGAAAACTTTTTGTTTAGTTTCTACATTTAGAATAACCAGAGCCAGAGCTTTCAACAGAAAAGGATAAAATTAAATCCAATAAAATTAGTCCAGGCAAGCAAGGCCTCAGCCAATATCAAAAGAACCTGAGGTTAACTACTGGAAATAACAAGTCTTCAGATAACAAAATTTAGAGCCAACATTTTTACAGTTTTGGTTCTTTGAATTTGATCAAAGATGATCATATCAGCCAGTCATGGGGTGACGATAATGTCAAATTTGGATCAAATAATTATGCAAGCTCAACACGCATATTTAAGCAATGTACCCCATTGTTTGAAACAAGTCCTAATACATGTTGGATAAGACAGGATAAATGGCCTAATAGTGAATGTTTCAAAGGAGCAGAGTATATGATTATAAAATTACTTGACAGCTGACCAAAATGATAAAATATTTGGCTCTAAAAAACAAAAGAATAAAAAGAACGACATTAAGAAATAATACGTGGAATTGTTAACAGTGTAAGTGAAGGGCAGGATGCAAATTAGGAATGTTCTGGAACTGTTTACAAGTTTATTCAGAGAATATCATGTCAATGAGTAACCCTTAGAAAATATCATTGTTAATTTTTGTAACATGGCAATCAGTTATTGACGATTTTAAAAAAATGAAGATAATGATTTCGGGAAGGAAAATATAAAGGATGGAGTTTTTGTGTCAAACTTTATTTATCTTTATGAGAGACCCATAAAAACATAAAATTTAGTTGTGAACTTGTTTTGAATTTCCATTTGAAAACCAGCTAGAAAATAATTTTTACTAGGACCTTTAAGTTCACTTTGAGAGAATTTGTTTAAAATGCTCTCATTTACCAAAAACTAAGCATCAATATTTATTAAATAAAAAATTGTCTTGAAATTCATTCTGATATGCTGCCCAGGCCATGACGCATTAGGGGTTTTGGAATTTGTAAATAGTGTAGAAATATTTTCCATGGTTACTCAAGACAGATTTTCCAAATATATTATATGACTTCACACAAAGCCTTTTTTTAACTCTGACTTTATGAGGCTGATAAACTTGTAAAACATTTCTAGATCTAACTAATAATTAATAAAAAGCTTTTAGTCAAGGGCCTAGTTACTAGTGGCCAGCAGTATATGGTGTGGGCCCCGATATAAGGCCAAGCCATACTCACTGGGCTCCCGGTAAGACGTGCGGGCTTCACCATAGCCATGGGAGCCAGCACCAGAGCCACTACCACTATTACTAGCATAGCTAGCCCTCTGCTCCACAAAACCATCACCATGGCTGGAGGTGCGAGGACTGGGGTTTGAATCCCCGTAACTGTTCCTACCCTGAGCATAGCTATAAGGTTGCTGCTGAGTTCTGGGTTGGCCGTAGCCGTCGTCTTCGTAGCTCGCCCGATTCTGGGTATGGCCACCCAGTCCAGGAGGTGGTGCAGCCGAACTACCTCCATAGCTAAATGGTTGGTGCCCACCTGGGCTAGGGCGGTGACTACCCTTTTGTACAGAACTCCGGGAATCTCCTTTGAATAAGATAATGATACCATAAGCTTGAAAGAAAATGTGACATTTCTTTGAGGGAGAAAAAAGACTTAATTTGGTGTTTGGGTAAAAGTGAGAGGGGTTCAGGTCATGAAGTATAGCATGAGACTCACTGTTGATGGAAGCTTCTTGAAATGTTTGGTAGTTTTTATTAGCAGGGTGAAGTGGTGGGGTATCAAACATGAAACTTTATATATAAGTCTAGCAGTGACTGTACCTGCAAGATATGATAACCTAGGTGGAAGGTGGGAAGGAGGGGGGGGGATCTAGCAGTGGTAATAATTAAAAGTTTAACCTAGAGGAACATTTAATTTTTTTATATAGTTTTGTTGTCTGTAGTCCAAAGAAAAGTTTAAATATTCTATATAAAAAAAGAAAACTTTATTATTAACACCAAATACAAATTTTGGCCAATTATTAGCTTGGAAATGCATTCAATAAAATAATTAAGATAATTAAATGTGTAATTAATTTGTAAAAATACATAATTGAAAAAAAAAAAAGTTAAAATTAAGAAGAAAAAACAACAACATTATTTTATATTTTTAAAAACAACAAATATTTCATTCAAATGCAAGGTAAATAAGCAACATAGATGGCGATGACAAGTGAATAACAGGTGTAGTAGTGAACAACTTCATACACATACAACATGCCAACATCCATTCATTGGTGTTTAGAGTGACTTCAAGGTGCCAGGGGTTTGAAAGGAGCCAATGAAAAAAATCTCTGCTATTTACACACTAAATGTCTAAACTAAACTACTTACTACTAACAAGAAAAGAGAATGTACATTTCTTGTTGATTTTTTTTTTTTTTTTGTCTGTGTGAATTAAGCTTATTCTTTTTTCTTCTTCATATAACAGTAAAACAGCAATATTATTTCTAGCAGTAATTTTGTATGAACCATAGTTTAATATTGTTCCTGCATATTTTTAATAACTTCAAAAAAAAATTACAACAAAAAAAAAAAACAAACAATTTTTATTTTTTTTGAAGTTTTAACTTTCTAGTTCAATGCTACATTAAAACTAAAAGAGCACACCAATGTCAAAGGGTTACTTTCTAGCGACTGGCCCTACCTTCTCCTCTCTGTGAGTCATACACAACATTTGCTGCAGTCCGCTGAGTGTAAGGGGAGTCAAAATCTTGCCTTTCTGATGGGTCGTATTCACTAATTTTCCCAGGGTTACGGGAGCGTCTTGTCACTACAGAAGGAGGGCACCCACAAAGCATGCAGGGAATTGAAAGGATTATGGGTGAACTAATCAAGCAAAATTGACCTTTTCACTAACACCAAAACAAGGGATAACCAGACGTACGAAATAAATTTAGAGTTTACTAGATCTAATGATTACAGACTCTAGGGAAATCTATTATTAAGTATTATTCTTTTTGCCATTTCCACAATTTAATGATGGTACTGGGGAAAGTCCTGTCTTTATGACATAAAATAAAATTATGTACTAAGAAGTAATACATTTCATCCCCATTCAGTTAACTCAAGTTTTAAACAAAGTTAATTCAAATTCTTCTTACAATTGCCATCAGTTTACGACCACATCAATGATATATTCAATCTTTTGAAATTAACATTAAAACTTTGTTAATATTGGAGTTGACCTTTGGTTGGTAGGCAAAAATGTCCTGCAGATGGTGTAAACTATCTAATGATAAAATCTTTAAGTGTTTTTTTAAGTGTCCCCTGATACAGTCAGTACTTTCATACAATTTGCCTTTATTAAAATTAAGAATAATTTTATCCCAGTGGTTATACTTTTTAAATAATTTTAATCATTTCTTTGAATAATTCTTCCTAAAGCTTTTGTATTAAAGAAATTACTAATTATTATCTGGACATTAGTTCTTCAGACCATGTTTTTTTCTGCACTTATATTTTATTTCCCATCAATACATATTATGGTTAAAGAGGGAACAGTCAACAGCATTTAAAAAAAATAAACAACAAAAACAAGCACATAATACTTTGCTGTTTCGGTGCCAGAATTTAGGAATGACTATATTTCCCATGTGATAGCTATTAGCATATCATTGACTGTTTTCAATTTAAATATCTCTTAATAGTTATTAGTACCCTTTTCCCAACTAGTTATATTTTTCATACTTTAAAAAAATTGGTCTGTGACTGGATTTTTTTAAAGAGTCACTTTGTTTTTAGTTGGAGGGATACATTATAATATTGCCTGTATGAAAAGTAGAATTGTAATAATATAATTGAATGATGACTTGATTAGATAAAGCATCCGCCTAACCTCAGGGGGGGGAAAATTCACAGATAACATTGACTATGCTTTCAAAGAATGGAACTACATTTTCTGGTGTTGTTGAGATGTACATTAGCCACATCTTTTAAACTAATCTACAGGGGGAGTAACAAATACAGGGAAGCAATCAAGAACTTTCTATCCATTTATTTGAATATCATTTACAATTTATGTCTTGTGATCAGTGTTTCAGATTTTTATGTCTAATATCCTGAGTGCTAAAGAAAGCTTGTGCTTGTAATTGTGTCAAATTTACTGTAAAAATCATGCTTGGGTGTATAGCAAGGCATGCATGCTTACGACGTACAACTAGCTGCTTCTTGTTATTCTCTTTAATTGGCAAGTGAGCAGCAGTTATGGGGGAGAATATTTAAAATCCACAGTGTTCAGTTCCTTTTTATGATTTTGTAACTTCTTATCTCTTGTACCCAGGGGCGGATCAAGATTGCACTGGGCCCCTGGCTGAAATTCCATAAAGGACCCCGTCTAGCCACCTTCATCGTGCAATATAATAAGTTTGGGGCCCTAAAATCACTGCGAGCCCCTGACTTTAGCCCATTCACCCCTCTTAATCCGCCATAGCTTGTACCAATTAACTTGATGGCCCATACCACAGTAAATGTTATTCAGTTTTCTTAATGAAACCCGAATCTCCAGTATAATACAGTATTTTTCTCTCAAATCTTCCAGTAGGAAATTGAAAATTTCAGGGCGTTTAAAATAAAAATTAAATATTGTATGTCAGTCACTTAAAACTTTATACCTGGCTGTGCAGAGAAAGAAAATATTGTGACCATGAAAATGTTCACCCCAACCTCGGCAGTAAAAATAAGTTTCAGGATATTTAATGAGAAATTTGTCATTTAAATTGACGAGTTTTACAGGAAATTAAAAAAAAGTCCTTTCAAATTAAGGAGATTTTCATAACATCTAAAAATTTTATGAGGCAAAACTTTTGAAGTTCTGTAAGGAAAGTTTTCAATAGTATTTTCTTTTTAGTTCATGATGGTTAATAAATTTTTTTACACCGTCTCCATCTAAATTACGAGTTTTATGTAAGTGGTGAGAAATTGTAATTGTAACCAAATTATTTAAACCTATCACCGTTAACTATTCCCTCCCATAAAAACATTTCAGGATGTTTTTCATGGATTTTCTTTTTATATAAACTCAGACTTTATTCTAATGCTGAAATAATCTACAACATTAGCTAACATACAGTCAGAGATGGTACTTTTAAAGGTTGTTTTTTTTTTAATGTCACCTGTACTGTTCTCTCTAGTGAATATTCTTAAGTAGTTCTTAAAGTTTAGGGTACTTCCAAGACTGCAAGGGCAAACGACCAAATTAGTTGTGTATTTTTAAGTTTCCTATACTCTCTAAAGCAAGCTTTATTTAAAGAAAAAGAGGCAGACAAAGGAAGAGATGGGAGGACGATATCAGAGAGTGGACCGGCCTGTCATTTAGGAGCTCCCAAAAGGCAGCACAGGACCAGGACACACAGCACAAGATAGTGTGCAGTTCACAATGGTGCCCCAATGACCCAATGACGGGTTAAGTGACAGTTCAAAAAAATTAAAAACATATGCTGCCTGATTGAACTTATTGGGTACAGAATGACACCCTCGTGTGGATTCATTAATACATAATGCACTGTATAATTAGTGGCCCTCTCGGAGGCTGGTGCTCCCTCTAAAGCTATGCCAGGGGCTGGCCCTTCCAGCCACAAGTTTGGCTGGGGCAGTACTTGAGAAAAAGAATAATTCTGACCCAAGGTTACAATATCTACATCGCAAGCAATATTGGGGCCATAATTCCCTTGATACAATTATAACACTATCAAACAATTTAATTGACTGAAGCCTAATAAAGAATGGAATTAAACTATCAGAGGGGAGGGTCTTCTATTAAAACAGTATAAGATCACCCCCACCCCAACGACTCACCAAAGACTCCTCACAACAAGACACATTTCTTTCACACAGCGCAACACAACAAATGATGATGTCATCTGAGTGACCTATCTCACCATCGTCCACCAATTCGTTGGGCCTCCTCCCCTCCATCTGCTCTCGTTGCTCTTTCAGCCCCCAATAGTTGACGTTGGACTGGATCTGTGTGTTCTGTTTGATCCGGGATGTCTCTGGGTCATCCGCAACGGATGTCTTAAATCCTTTCTGTTTCTCAAAGTCTGCATGGTACTGGACCTGAAGGAGTGAGCAAGAATTCAGTGGTGAGCACTTGGGGCAATGATAATTTTGTGGATAAGTTGGCATTGAAATACATGCACAGAGAAAGTGTCAAGATATTATGCTATTGCTTTTTCACTCTTTGTCGGGGCTGTGAGTAAAAGCAATGTTATTCTCCATCAAAATAGTTGCGACAGAAATTTTGTACAACAGATATAAAAAAGGTATGTTGTATTTTAATTAGGTAATTGAATTTCAAATTGGTAGCAATAGAATTTCTGAACATTGAGTTTTTAATGCAATAAATTATAAATAAGAATTATAAAAAGATATTTTGATTGTAACAATTTATCAATGTTTGCACACATAAAAAAAGTTCTTCATACACAAAATTAATTACTAAGGCTGTCTCTATGGTAAGAAATAAGAAACATCAGAAATACCAAAATAAGTCTATTTTTAGGAAAACAAGAAAATAGCCTACATGTATTAAATGAATTATTTTAAAGACACGCACACACATGGAACAAAATAGAAGAGTTTGGGTTTTTCATATATCCTTTAAAGTTAAGTTTTCACAAAAGATAAAATTTAAGTAATTTTATTTTGTTAAAAAATAATATGGAGAGTAAATAAATTAAAGAAATACATATTTTAAGTTATAATCTCCCTTGATTAATATTTTACAGCTTGCTTAGAATCACCAATTAAAGATTCTAACTATTAAATTCTAATCTTTAAACAGAATAATATATTTGCATCAAAGTTAAGGCCCATAGTATATAAAATAGGTCTAAAATATTGTAGCTAAAGTAACAAATAATTCCATTTTAAATATTGCTTAACTAAATATGTTTATGGTTTTAAAAACACACAGGAGGTAAGGGGTAAGAGCCTCACTCAAATAATAAAATTAAAATATTTACATTTTTCTGTGCAAAATTTCAGAATAAGAAAAAAAAGGTAGGAAATATTTTTGTTGTTCATAAAATGTTTGGAGAAAAATCATGTGACTAAATAGCTAGCAGGAGATTGTTGCAGTGTCTCAAATGATTCTCACACAAGGTAGAAACAGGCCAATCTAAAAGGGCCTCAAGTGATTCTCACACAAGGTAGAAACAGGCCAATCTAATAGGGCCTCAAGTGATTCTCACACATGGTAGAATTAGGCCAATCTAATAGGGCCTCAAGTGATTCTCACACATGGTACAACTAGGCCAATCTAATAGGGCCTCAAGTGATTCTCACACATGGTAGAACTAGGAAAATCTAATAGGGCCTGAAGTGATTCTCACACATGGTAGAACTAGGAAAATCTAATAGGGCCTGAAGTGATTCTCACACATGGTGCAACTTGGCCAATCTAATAGGGCCTCAAGTGATTCTCACACATGGTAGAGCTAGGAAAATCTAATAGGGCCTCAAGTGATTCTCACGCATGGTAGAACTTGGCCAATCTAATAGGGCCTCAAGTGATTCTCACACATGGTAGAACTTGGCCAATCTAATAGGGCCTCAAGTGATTCTCACGCATGGTAGAACTTGGCCAATCTAATAGGGCCTCAAGTGATTCTCACACATGGTAGAGCTAGGAAAATATAATAGGGCCTCAAGTGATTCTCACACATGGTAGAACTAGGAAAATCTAATAGGGCCTCAAGTGATTCTCACACATGGTAGAACTAAGAAAATCTAATAGGGCCTAAAGTGATTCTCACACATGGTAGAACTAGGCCAATCTAATAGGGCCTCAAGTGATTCTCACACATGGTAGAACTAGGCCAATCTAATAGGGCCTCAAGTGATTCTCACACATGGTAGAACTTGGCCAATCTAATAGGGCCTTAAGTGATTCTCACACATGGTACAACTAGGCCAACCTAATAGGGCCTCAAGTGATTCTCACATATGGTACAAATAGGCATATCTAATCAGCCTGTGGGCAGACCACTGGAAATGAACCATTCTAATGGGCTTCTGGGAAATGCAGTACAAGAAGTGAATAACTGTCAGGCATCATCTTTTTGAGGACATATATAACTGTCAGGTTTTATCTATATGAGGACATATAACTCTGTCAGGGGTCATCTATTTGATGACATATAACTGTCACTGTCAGGGGTCATCTATATGAGGACATATATAACTGTCAGTGGTCATCTATTTGATGACATATAACTGTCAGGGGTCATCTATTTGAGGACATATAACTCTGTCAGGAGTCATCTACATGAGGACATATAACTGTCAGGGGTCATCTATTTGAGGACATATAACTGTCAGGGGTAATCTATATGAGGACATGTAACTGTCAGGGGTCATCTATATGAGGACATATAACTCTGTCAGGGGTCATCTATATGAGCACAATTTACTAAGCACATTTTTCACCAGAAAAGGATGCAATGCACACTTTGCAAAAGAGGGTTCTCGAAGTGGGGGGAGGGGGGGTAATCATCATTTCTGAGCATGCCATCCAGACGATATACCAAACTAAAGTTTTTAGCATTCTGTGAGTGCCTCATCATCTCTGGTGTGTCCGTTACTGCTGTGATCTTGTCCTTGGTGGCCTCGTATTCACTGTGATATTGAATCTAGGAAAATGGTCAGTCTTTAGAGATGTTCACTGGGGAATCGTTCAGAGGGTGAAGGTCGGCCACTTTGGATTAGTGACTTTCATTGAAATAGGAGGGGGAAAGTAACGCGAACAATTTAAATAAAGAATGCATTATGACCCATTTGGAACAGTGACTTAAACTTTACTGAAATATGTGGAACAGGAATACGTAAAATTTGTTAATGAAAAACAAAACAGGTGGCTAAATGATAAAAACTCTATCTTCCATGTTGGCAACAGAGCTTGTCACATGTGGCTTTGTGGCAATAAATACTGTTTCAATAGGGGCAACAGAGCTTGTCACATGTGGCTTTGTGGCAATAGACACTGTCTACAATGTGGCTAACAGAGCTTGTCACATGTGGCTTTGGTGCAATAAATACTGTTTCAATAGGGGTAACAGAGCTTGTCACATGTGGCTTTGTGGCAATAAATACTGTTTCAATAGGGGCAACAGAGCTTGTCACATGGGACTTTGTGGCAATAGACACTGTCTACAATGTGGCTAAAAGAGCTTGTCACATGGGGCTTTGGGGCAATAAATGCTGTTTCATTGTGAGCAACAGAGCTTGTTTTATAACGCTTTGGGCAATAAAAATTAAGGACAACTTATTTTACTTTAAACTTTTATTTTTACTTTTAAAAAGTGGGGGTAAAATAGTTCATTTAAATAAAGATGGCATTTTTTAAAAGATTTGACAACAGTTGGTGAGTTGGGGAGGGGGGGGCGTGAGCCGGTATCATGCTATCAGTCTTAAAAAATCCTGGCAAACGCCTTGAAATGACTGCCCCTCCCTGCCCCTTAAAACTTCCCATATTCCTTTTAGCAAGGGTCATTACTAAGATGGTGATGGAGGGAGGGGTTGGGGTTAAGTAGGTCTTGACCTATATTAATGAAGCTGTATAATATCAGTCGTTTTGGGGAAAAAATCGTTGACAGTTATCGTCCCTGCACAGGGTCTCATTAAGGGAGGTGACATTCTGTTTTGTTCACACTGGTCAATAGCTGATTGTTGCCCGCCAATGATTGGACTGAGTGAAGGACAACGCGATCATTCACCAGGTCTCACACCTTGATACCATCCCCACCTTATTCCCCCCACCCCCTCCCACCAAAAACATAATGTGTGCCTGATTCTGTCCAATGAAATGATTCATTGCTGACTATTCCAGGGTTACAAAAACTAAAATACCACCTAGTAAAGAGTAATATATATATATATCTGTGTTTGTGGGGTGTAATTTATGCACACAAAAATGGCTGTCATGTAGTTTTCCACATGAGTTTGTTATTTTGCACAGGGACCAACGAACCTTAGAGGGAACATTGGTAAAGAGATTGAAACATGGTCTTAACATAACAGAAATTAACGATAATTTAATAGATTAATCGTTTAAATGTAATCGATTAAAATTTATTTGATCGATTAAAATTCGACTAAAATTTAATTTAAGAAAATTCATTATTTATATTTTTGTTACTTACATACGTTTCCCTAGTATTATTATTATTTATTTAGACATGCATACGTAAACAAAAAGGTTTTTCTTCCTTATTTCTTGATAACAGCAGAGCGAATTTGTTGTGTTATGTCACAAAATTTGTGAGATATCGATATATCGATTTCGCGACATAATGAATCGCGACTTAATGAGATCTATATATGCGTTATATATTATAAATAAATATTGTTTCCCGATTAATCGAACAACATTTTTAATCAGTACCAGCCCTACTATATATTAGCAAAATAAAAACGATAACGACTTTAGTGACTTTAGCAACTTTAACTTCTATTTGGCTATTAGCACGGCTGAGAAAGGTTAGGGCCATCTTCGCACTACTAGCTTCTGGCCGTGAGTTTAGAAACGAGATTATGGTAATGAATTGACGATTGCCGCTGGCTGAGAACCGCAAACACGGTACTGGAGAACTATTGACACGTACTAAGAACCACTAACACAGTGTTTCACGGACTATCAGCCGTGAGTTGAGAAGCTCTTGGAATGAGTCAGTCACGTGACCCCACCCGCTTCACGTCAGACATCAAACCCACCCACCCCCAACCACCACCACCGTCGAGTCCCCATCATCACGACATCTCAGCAAACTTTCGTCCACACAGGCCTCACAGGCGGACACACTATTTGGTCACGGCCAGCGGCACAGTTTTTGGATACACCCCTCCCCGCCCCCCTCGTTGCCATGTCCACCAGGGAAGGAGGACATGAGGAGACCTGTTGCGATGGGCTAGAAACTTGGTTTTAGCACCGAGCGGCGGGAGGGGCGGGAGGGGCGGGAGAATATTTTGTTTGTTCACAGCGGGGCGGTGATTTTTAATTGTGGCGGTGGAGGGGGGAGGGAAGGGGGGAATAATTGAATAACGGAATTTTTTCAAGGTATCGAACCCACGGGCTCTGCAAACACGCCACGCAGAGGACGTCCACAAATTCAGTGTATTTCACGCCTTCTTCTCAAAATTGTGAGACCCTCCGGCCGCGTTTAGAGAACGGAAATAATTGAGTTCCGGAAAAATTAGGCAACAATGTCCATGTCTAACACAGAGCATAGGGGAAGTATTTACAGGGGACAAGAGCTCATCTTCTTGCGCGCTTACAACGTTGTGTTCATGTAGCGATATCAAAGTATCACTGAAAAAGAAGTAAAACTAGAAATTATATTTACCAAAAGTCTTTTAATTATTTTATTTTATCCCAAGCGATCAAGAATTCACATTTGATAATAAAAAAAGGAAATCTATTTTTAAACATTGGCTTCATTTCTTTAAGGCATTGAAACAGTACCGCGGGAGTTTTAAGTTTTACTTGACATCGCTTTGCTACCAATGTTTAACATCGCTTTGCTACCAATGTTTAAAATCGCTTTGCTACCAATGTTTAAAATCGCTTTGCTACCAATGTTTAAACATCGCTTTGCTACCAATGTTTAACATTGCTTTGCTACCAATGTTTAACATCGCTTTGCTACCAATGTTTAACATTGCTTTGCTACCAATGTTTAAACATCGCTTTGCTACCAGTGTTTAAGATCGCTTTGCTACCACTGGTAGTACCAGTGTTTAACATCGCTTTGCTACAAATGTTTAACATAGAAAGTCATTTTGTACCATCCCTGTATATTTCAGGATTCACATCGTATAGCGTGAACCGCATGATGAGGTGGTTTTTTGTCTCCCAAAATATTCAATTACATGTATTCACAAGCCAGACACTACAATAATTACACCAACCAAATCTTCTTACTTAACACGTGTCTCACCACCTACAAAAATGACACGCTTCCCCAAAATCACCTCTGCGGAACACCCCCCCCCCACACACACGCCCACACTCACACATCACCGCCGAGGAAACCACCAAACAGCACAAATACAAGTTTAATATTTGCTTCCTGTCCAGAATCCACAATCTCTTGATGCGACCTTCGGTGTGCAAATAGTTGTGCCAAATGGTGCGCACAGTAACGAATGGGCGACCCATACGTGTGTGTGCGTGTGTGTAAAAAACAGACCAGTTACATATTGCGGGCCCGGGAAGATGGGGGGGGGTGACACTGACCAGGTAATTTACCTAATCATTCTCCTGGCAAGTTAGAACTATGACATGGCATGCCAACGTCGTTACTAATTTAACCAGTCATTCCAAAGTCGTTACTAATTTAACCCGTCATACCAAAGTCGTTACTAATTTAACCCGTAACATCAGCAAACTCTTATCTGTCAGGTAGGTCGAATTATTTAAGAGGATATAAAATGTGGCTGGCGAAGCAGAGTGTGCTACATAACCAGGCTGGCTTCAGCACAGTTTGCACTGCTCCTCCGACAAGGTCCAAATATGGGCCATTAGTGGACACTCCTCCGACAAGGTCCAAATATGGGCCATTAGTGGACACTCCTCCGACAAGGTCCAAATATGGGCCATTAGTGGACACTCCTCCTACAAGGTCCAAATATGGGCCATTAGTGGACACTCCTCCTACAAGGTCCAAATATGGGCCATGAGTGGACACTCCTCCGACAAGGTCCAAATATGAGCCATTAGTGGACACTCCTCCGACAACGTCCAAATATGGGCCATTAGTGGACACTCCTCCAACAAGGTCCAAATATGGGCCATTTGTGGACAGTCTTCTCTTAGATCCACACCCAAATTTTCTACACTCAACTTTCCCAAAAATGGAAGGATGACATCATTCGGACCAGGTGTCAAAAAGGGGCCACTTCCAAGAATGTCATACACGTAATGGGGGTGGGGGCGCGCTTAGAACATCGTGTAGAGGTAAACTCCGACCACAAAAGAGTTATCAGGGAGACCATCACGACAGAGCCGTCAGGGGAGACCACCACGACAGAATTACCAGAGAATAACAAGGACAGATCTATCAGGGGAGACCACCACGATAGAATTACCAGAGAATAACAAGGACAGATCTATCAGGGGAGACCATCACGACAGATCTATCAGGGGAGACCACCAAGACAGAGCTATCAGGGGAGACCACCACGACAGAGCCGTTAGTATAGGGGAGACCACCACGACAGAATTACCAGAGAATAACAAGGACAGATCTATCAGGGGAGACCACCACGACAAAGCTATCAGGGGAGATCACCACGACAGAACTATCAGGGGAGACCACCACGACAGATCTATCAGGGGAGACCACCACGACAGAGCTATCAGGGGAGACCACCACGACAGAGCTATCAGGGGAGACCACCACGACAGAGATATCAGGGGAGACCAACACGACAGAGCTATCAGGGGAGACCACCACGATAGAGCTATTAGGGGAGACCACCACGACAAAGCTATCAGAGTAGACCACCGACGTTCATGTCCCTTGAGACATCTCGGGACACGCAGGTTTAGTGCCCTGCTGCATTGTTTTAGACTTGAATCATCCGTAAAACAAAAACAAAAAACAACTTTGTTTGTGGACAACACAGTACAGTAACTAGTGTTTGTGGACAACACAGTACAGTAACTAGTGTTTGTGGACAACACAGTACAGTAACTAGTGTTTGTGGAGGGGGGGGGGGCGTCATCGATTAGGGTCAGGGCAGGATGAAGATGTCACTTACAGAAACCCGGTCAAGTCAGGGGCGTGCCAAAGGAAATTCCTGGTCACCTTGCAGGAAAAACGGCCTTGGTAATGTGTTAATGCTGGAAGACCTGGTCTAAGCAAGAATATTGCTTTGGTCATTTCCGGTTGCTGGAAGGCATGGCCCACTCCAGACAACAAATTTGCCCATCTTTCGGGTTATAGATTAAGTCTAATAATAGGCAACTGGTCCAGTTATTTTATCCATCATGGTCCACTATCAAAGTGCCATGGTCCACCATCAAAGTGCCATGGTCCACCATCAAAGTGCTATGGTCCACCATCAAAGTGCTATAGTCCACCATCAAAGTGCTCTACTCCAGTCGTATATTGGGCTCTACTTCTAATTACCGCATTCACCGTGTTTTTCAATTATTCCGGAAGAGCGGCTTATCTTTATCAACAGCAGGCAAAGCCATTGTCTATTTAATCTCTGAAAGGTGAGAATGGGTCTGTGTGGGGGGGGGGGTGCGGTTGCAACAATCCCATTTTCACAACTGCAGACATTTTTTTGTCATATTCGGGCCACCAGTGAACTTGCCCCCCCCACCCCCATTCCACAAACACACACGCCCGGACCGTTACACAGGTAGCAATAAAAGAAACGCAACTGGAAATTAATTTCATTTTTTGGTCCAAAAGCACTTCTTTTTTTAAACATTGAAACACATCAATAACTTTATTTTTATTGAAGTGGTTCTTCGTTTGAAATATTGCATATTATGGTTAGTTCGTTTTTTTCTCTCATCAATTTATATGTTCACAATGGGTGAGATATTGTATCGTTTGAATGAGGATGACAGTGATCGAACTGTAGTCAGATATCTGAGGACCAGCGCACTGATTAATGACGTGTGGGGACACCTGTCATACAGACCAAACACAAGACGAAACATTGCACACAACACATTCGGCACATCACACAAACACATTCAGCACATCACACAAACACATTCAGCACATCACACAAACACATTCAGTACATCGCATAAACACATTCAGCACATCACACAAACACATTCAGCACATCACACAAACACATTCAGCACATCGCATAAACACATTCGCCACATCACACAAACACATTCAACACATCACACAAACACATTCAGCACATCGCACATACACACTCAGCACATCACACAAACACATTCAGCACATCGCACAATCACATTCAGCACATTGTACATACACATTCAGCACATCGCACAAACACATCGCACAACACATTCAGCACATCGCACAAACACAACACATCGCACAAACGCAGCACACAACACAATCAGCACATCGCACAACACATTCAGCACACAACAGTCAGCACATCGCACAACACATTCAGCACACAACACAATCAGCACATCGCACAAACACAGCACACAACACATTCAGCACATCGCACAAACACAGCACACAACACAATAACACAGCACACCACAAGTACACAGAACTAACAGTCTACACATTGTTTGTTTACAGTTCTGAGACCCGGGATAACAGCAATCGAACCCACACCGCCAGCTGTTCACAAAAATCCCTGGACATTGCCGTGATAACGGTTTAAGCGACAGTTGTAAACGAAAGCTACGTAATGATTTTATTGGCAGGTTCGATATGCAACATTGAGGATCATCGTGAACTTCAGTTGTTAGCACTGTGGAGTAATGGTTTGTACTGGGGAGTGATGGTTTGTACTGGGGAGTGATGGTTTGTACTGGGGAGTGATGGTTTGTACTGGGGAGTAATGGTTTGTACTGGGGAGTAATGGTTTGTACTGGGGAGTGATGGTTTGTACTGGGGAGTAATGGTTTGTACTGGGGAGTGATGGTTTGTACCGGGGAGTGATGGTCTGTACTGGGGAGTGATGGTTTGTACTGAGGAGTGATGGTCTGTACTGGGGAGTAATGATTTGTACTGGGGGATAATGGTTTTCCATGGGGAGGCTAACTGTTTAAAATGGGGAGACTAACTGTTTAAAATGGGGAGACTAACTGTTTAAAATGGGGAGACTAACTGTTTAAAATGGGGAGACTAACTGTTTAAAATGGGAGGCTAACTGTTTAAAATGGGAGACTGTTGCTTCTCATATGCTCGAGAGAAAGAACATCTTTAAAGAAATGCTTGTGAATGTTTCAAAGTGACAAAAATCATTTTAAAGTTGTTTTTTTTTAAAGCCCGATTGGCCGTATGTAATGACACGATGTGTTGTAGTATTGTCACAATGTAACAATACTGTAGCTGTGTCAAGTGTGTAGCCCACCGATGTGCTTGTTTTACGTGACTGTGTCAAAGTGTAGCCCACCGATGTGCTTTTCTTTCGTGGCTGTGTTAAGTGTATAGCCCACATATGTGCTTTCCTTACGTGGCTGTGTTAAGTATGTAGCCCACCAATGTCCTTTCCTTACGTAACTGTGTTAAGTATGTAGCCCACCGATGTGCTTGCGTAACGTAGCTGTGTCATGTGTGTAGCCCAGAAATGTGCTTTCCTTACGTGGCTGTGTGAAGTGTGTTGCCCACAGATGTGCATTCCTTACGTAGCTGTGTGAAGTGTGTAGCCCACAGATGTGCTTTCCTTACGTGGCTGTGTGAAGTGTGTCGCCCACAGATGTGACCCCAGCGCACGGCTGAAACATGCCAAGGTGACAGACGGATTACCCAGTCCTTAATTATGAAATGTAGGCCAACTATTTTGGACACTTTCCGGCTAGAACCATCTCGTCAAAAGACGACCGTGAGAAAAGCTAAGGGGAGCTAACAACGTAGGAACTAGAATATTTAGATTGCTAACACCCATATATCGCTGCTCTGCTTGGCAATCTAAATTACGAGTATTTAACATTATATGCACTCTCATTTTCCCCTCGGTTTTCTTTATGTCAGATATTAACTTACATCAGCGGTGTGCAAACTACGGCCCACGAGCCGCACGCGGTCCGCTACGGAGTTCTTTGCAGCCCGCTGTAGACTGCTGTAATAATGAAAATATGTTTAAAACGCATGTTAAATAATGTTTGTACTTGATATGAGGCTAAATTTTGGTTAGTTGCGGACAGTTGACGTTTCATATCTTTCTACATGCTACCCTCGCCCTGAAATTGTTGCCCAGAACTGGCTTCCATTAAACATTTCTTACAAAATAAACACAAAGCAAGAGACAGAGAGCATTTAAAAGGGCGGAAAACATCTGGAAAACTTCTTGTCAACTCGGTGACTTCCTTCAGTCAAGTGTATTGCTGTAATAAAATCTATTGAGTTCCACTTGTCCTGGCGTTAAGTTATAGATTAAAAATGTATAAAAAAATTTAAAAGCCACTGGAGCTAAAGTAAGAATACGGAAATGTAACCTGTCTTAAGATGACCCTTGAGATTAGGTCAAGGCTACTTGTGGGACTTTCAGAGCTCTATCGAATGTCAAAAGGAGGGTGGGGGGAGGGGACAAAATTATTTACATTAGCACTGGTTGGGCTAGAGCAGTCCACCCTTACAAGTTAATATATTAACAAAATGATGTGTTTTCGGGACTCATTTAAGTTCAACGGGAGAACCTCTGCATTTCTGCTTGTATCACAAACCACAGGCCCCAAACTGACAGATTTAAAGGGACATGATAACGTCCCTACTTACCACCACCCGCCCCCATTTCTCAATGATTTCTATAGACTTAAATTTAAATAAAACCAGACACAATTGAATTACTATTTCTTCACTTAGCTACACGAACGAATCTAGTGTTTTACAGATAGCATGAACCTAAACAACGAAGGTGTTATCAGGCTATCATGGGGCTCAAACAAGATAGAAATCTTACTATTGTCTGCAAGAGCTTATCTGAACATTGATATCCGACCACTTACCATGAACTTTTTGTAATCACAGACTTATCCCTTAGAAGTAAAGTGTTTTTTTTTTTAAAGCAACGTTCAAGTAGTGCGAAGATTACTTGCCGATTCATTGCCGTAATTCAAGTTGGCAGTTTGAAATGTGGACGTCAACATAACAGTATATCAGGGCAGTGGTTTTAGAACCCTTGTTTAAATCGTAAATTATACTTTCTTGTCTATTACACATATTAATGCTAACTGTTTTTGCAACACAGATAAAATTACTTTGCTATATTTCATTAAAAAAAATATATATTATTTGTTTTAATGCCATGTATATTATAACATGTATTATTTATTTATTTTGACATCCGATTTTTGCATGCGTCAAGACGGGCTAAAAATAGACTTTCAATTGGGTCGTCAACGCTGCGCATGTTCCCACCGGCGAAGTGGGCGGTGGCAAGACAAGTGCTGCCATGTTTCAAAAAACAGGATAACGATTTCAGGGTCAGGTTATCAGACAAGATAAGCAGCTACGGCGGAGCAGGAGTTCAGGATTAATTTGTGTACTTTGCAGATTTTAACTTCTTAAAAAAAGTGTGGGTAAACAGAAGGGGTGAACCGGGCGGATTTCGGCTCCGGCTCCAATAAATCCGGCCATTTTTACAAATCCGTCTCCGGCCAGATTTCACCTCACAAATCCGGCTCCAGTCGGATTTCAAAAATTTTGAATCCGTTACACCTCTAATAAATAGCGGTATGTTTGTAAGACTATTACTTTTGTGGGTACAAAATTAATAGATAAAACAAATTGTAGCTACCATAAAATTATTTAAAAGTTCAGAGTATTTTAAGATAGTCTTCAAGCATAAACCAGTGGTATTTATATAGCGGACGGGGGTGGCAGGTGACTTTAAAATATGAATTCAGGATTTTTAATCGGAAGATGAGAAATATTTGTGATGACGTCACCCGACTTAGACTTTGAGCGTGGCCACACAATGACTTGAAACAATACATAGTAATACATACTCATAGTCATATACAACGTTTGTTCATTTCGAAAGTGGCGTCCTGAACAGAAAGTACCGGTAGTCCATTAAATGAGTGGGTTAAAATATCAAGGGCAGTGGGGGTTTTGTACTCTGAGTTTGAGATAACAAAGACAATTTTGGGCTTCATTAAAAAAAAAAATAATAATATAAAAAAAATAGACTGTTTAGCTATGTAGTAAATCCATTGAAGTTACTGTTGGCGATTCGCGCGATTAGGGAAAGATTGGTCTCTGTCGACGCACTTATGTGGCTTATTGTTATACAGGAAATACAGGAATTGCCCTATTGGATTATTGATGCTAACATTGTTGACTGTGACTGAAAGTGAGACAGGGAAGAATGATAAGAGAAAAAAAGTGGGGGCGTACTTACTGTCTTTTATGTGTGTGTGGAGGGGGGGCGTACTTACTGTCTTTTATGTGTGTGTG
>MUZC01000705.1:275324-292754 GCA_002072015.1 Radix auricularia | reverse complement strand
GCTTACAGTGCCATGTCTGTGGGAGAGAGAGAGGAACATAACAAGTACAGTTATTGGCTTACTTACTTAAGGAGGGGGGGGGGATGTTTACATCAGTAACATCTGACTTTTAAATCATGGTTAATTTTTAAGTTTTAAGAAAACTAGTTTAAATCAGACCACAAAATGTGTGAACTACGGTCTCAAGTTAGAAAATAGAATTAGAATCACAACGTTCCTTCAGTTCTCGCGTGTCAGAGGAAACAGCTATACATACGGAGCAATATTGATATTTGAAAACATAGAGTCGTGTTTAATCTTTACAAATGGGTGGCGTACTGATTTTACTATAATGACAGGAGAAAAACCATTCACAGCTTGTACAAAATTTTTAAACAGGAAGAAATCCCCGATTAAGCGTACTACAATCAAACCTCTCATAACGAGCACCTGACATAAAACGATATTTTCACATAACGAACCATTTTTTTTTTAAAGTTGCCCCTTTAACGAGCCAAGATTTGCATAACGACTGACGCAGAAAGGGAAAGTCTATTTTTCCTGGAAATTCATTTATGAGCAGGCACTTCCGCACCAGTGTTGCGAAGTCGAGGGAAATTTCCCGAATCGTGGGAATTTTTGAGCCAAATTTAAAAAAATGGGAATTATGGAATTTATAAAGATTTTGCCTAAAATATTGGAATTTTTTCGATTGACAATTTAAAAAAAAAATTAAATACATTCTTGAATGAAAATAAAATAATTTGAAAAATGCTCATTTTGAAATTAGAAATACTTTTTTTTGTGTTGGTGGGAGGCTCTTTGACGTCATATTTGTTTATTTTTAATTTCGGATCTAGTTTTTTTTCCTGACGTTTTGGCTAGGTTTTTCCCAACATTGTCACTAACAGACTGTAAGCAGTTTACAGTCAGATTGTGTTAATGTATTACTATTAAATAATATAATTAAAAAGTCTGAGCCCGAATCATCATAAAATGTTTGTTACATATTAAGGATCAAATCATTAATACTATGTAAATATATAACAATCTATGTAACCATGTATGATTGAGTTATTGTTAATAAATTTCAAAGCATTCATTTTAAAAAATATTTTTATCAATCACAGACTCAGACAAATTTAAATTACAAGAGTATCCAAATTCAAATAACTTTTTTTAAAACTTCATAATGTTAAAATTTAAAAGTATAATCTATATTTTGGCTTTGTAGCCAAGTTGTTAAATAAAAACGTGTAGATTAAATAAAAATTGAAAGTGCTCTATTAAAAATTGCCTTTAAAAATGCATAAATATTTTTAATTTTTTAATTTGGAAGTCCAAAGTCATTAAAATGTATGCGAAAGCATTTAATTGAAGTTGCCACTTTTCAGTTTTTTTTCCCAAGTTTTTTTATGCATGTGGGAATTTTTAGCCCAATTTGGGAATTTTTTTACTCCTGCCTGGGAAAATTTGGCACTTAGACTTCACAACACTGTTCGCCCCGATGTATTATTCTATGTTAAGCGCTCTGTCTGCTAGCGTTTTCGAGTGTGATCAATTTTTTTTTTTAATTTTGTATTCAGACAGTAATGTTTCTTTTTTAATGTGCGAAATGTAAAAAACTTTGCTAAAATGACAAGAAGACATTTGATAGAAAAAAAAAACCTGTTGAAATGAAGCTGTCGGATAATGAAAAGCGAGAACAAGATAGCTAATCTAATGTGCAACTACAATCGACAATCTTCAATATTCGCAAAAAACAAAAGGAGATGGATGTTTCAAATGGAGTGTCAAGAGTCAAGACTGTCTACGGAAACGGTTACGAAACATTTTCGTCAAATTTTGAAGCGTCGTCAAAAACACATGTCTTTCGATGCTTTTCTTGTTGAAAAGTAATAAATATTTGTCATAATGTCATATTCGTTGGCGTTTTTTTTCCCCCAGATCTAAATTGTATTCTAGCTGCTTTAACTCTTCAACAATTCAATAGTAATTTTATTTGAATGAATGTTAATTTTTTTTAATGATTTTTTTTTCAGCATGGAAAGGATTATCGTATTTTACATGATTTTGTGTTGAGCCTTCTCGTCCATGAGGGGCAACCACCGCTCATCATCGGCGTCTGCGATTCCTCCATGGGCATAGGCCACCTACTAGTACTAGAGACCTCCAGGCATCTCTATCCTGGGCCAACTTCTCCAGGATCTTCCATTCATGGCCAATTCTCTTGATGTCTGCCTCCAATTCTCGGCTCAAAGTATATATAGGACGGCCTCTTTTTTTCCCGCTTACCCAGTGGGCTTCCATTTTAGGGCTTGCCTTTTTGTAACAGAAGCAGGTTTTCTAAGTGTATAGCCAATCCACATCCACCGCCTCTGAAGAATCTCTTCCTCAATGGGCTTCTGTTTTATCCACTGCCACAGTTCCTGGTTGCTGATTTTCTCCGGCCAGTGAATTCTTTGAATCCTTCTTAGATAATTGTTAATAAAAGACTGGATTGTGGTCAGGTTTACGAATTTTCACGATTACATGTTTTTGTATGTGAAAAAATTGTTTCGTATAACAAGTGTTTCGCTTAACGAGTAAGACTCTGGAACTCGTTATGAGAGGTTTGACTTTACTTTTGAACAGGAAGAAAGACATTACATAACCGAAATGATAATATGATTAACTCACCATATAAGTAAGTTAAACTAACAATAACTATATCATAATTTTCAATACGTTTCTGTTTGAAGAAACTTCGTACTATTTCGTACTAACTTCTAGACAGGCACTTCCACAATGCGGGATAACTCTTAAGTCTAAAAGTAAAACAAACTATGGTTTCTCAAACGCTGGCAGGTAGTACAAGAATTAAATTTACACATTGGCAGGGTCGTAGGAGAAGGCTACTGAGCTGGTGGTGTGTTCCTTCAGAAGCTTATTATTATGTAAATAAATAGGTGTAATTGATTTTAAAAAATAATGGTAAAGGGAGGGCGACTAAAGTTTTGGTCTGTCGAGGGCGGCACAAGCCGTTGTTGCTACGCCACTGCACAGATGACGCGACTTTGGGCCGCAGCCTAGAGTTTGGCCACAGGTGATGATGATCAGGGGAGATCATCTGTTTGGTGATCAGGGGAGATCATCTGTTTGGTGATCAGGGGAGATCATCTATTTGGTGATCAGAGGAGATCATGTTTCTACCTGCTATTGATTATTAGCCATACATCAGGAATTTTTAGAGGCGTCTTTTTGTGGCGGATAGAGGAGTCTTGTTGTGGCGGATAGAGGCGTCTTGTTGTGGCGGATAGAGGCGTCTTGTTGTGGCGGATAGGGGCGGATAGACGCATCTTGTTGTGGCGGATGGGGGCGGATTGACGCATCTTGCTGTGGCGACAAAAAATGCGATTGGATGACGTCATGACACTCCTACCCCCTCCCACACACAAACTCGTTTCAACGTGAAGTAGTATAGATATAAATAACACCATCCTGTGTACAAAAATTGAATACAATGTGCGGGGGAAAAACAACGTGATTTCTTTGTGACATGTTTACGAGATAACATGCCCAATAACGTTCTAAAAATAGAAGGCGGCAAGTAGATGGGAATGCTGGGAAGGCGCGTGCCAAATGTTTTCATGGAATTCCTGGAGGTGTCAGTGGTTCGGAATGGAAGTACATGGGGGGGGGGGGGGGTAGGGTTGAGGCAAAGAGAAATAAAAGCGGTATTTTCTATTTGAAAATAAACATGTTTCAAATCACTTTATTGTCATTTTAGTATGCATTTAGTGTAAGGCTGCACTTTAATATCGTAACACGCGCGAATCCATGTAAAACGTCATAAAATAAATATTAAGAAATCGAATATATAAAGAGAACTTTGATTTAAAGTAGGGTGTTATTGACGTGACGTCACAATTCTTAAGCTCCCCCCTCCCCCTCGTTACACATCGTGACAAATGAGGGGACCCCTCCTCCCTAGTCATTTATGGACGGCGCCATTTCACATTTCTATGACCAATGATGCAAGCAAGAAATAAAGTCTAAAATAAATAATTAATTATTAATAACCAATAATTTGTTGACTTTTATTAGTAGAAAAGTAACAAATAAATAAAAACACTTAAAGTGTTTCAAGCCGCATAGTAACAAAGTTAAAACTACAAGACACGTGATATAGATATTCGCATTTTTATTTAAATTAGTTTCTGGCATACTGTTGCCATAAATATATAATAATTCTATTTTTTACGGGCTGCTTGTAGTTGAGAGTTGTATGGCTGTTTTAACATGCAGTAGAAAGCAAATCTGGCCAATTGGGATTTAATATAAATCTGAGTATTTACTAAAGAAATCACATCAGATTGCAACTAAAAGAACTTGTGTCCAAGTTTATTTACAGACAATTTGAAATGGTCAGATTAACGTTCCAGCACGCGAGCCAATAGCTAGATTAACGTTCTAGCACGCGAGCCAATAGCTAGATTAACGTTCTAGCACGCGAGCCAATAGCTAGATTAACGTTCCAGCACGCGAGCCAATAGCTAGATTAACGTTCCAGCACGCGAGCCAATAGCTAGATTAACGTTCTAGCACGCGAGCCAATAGCTAGATTTACTTTTAAGAGGTGGGAAGGAAAATGTGATTCGGTTTAGAAGTTGGAGCGGGAACACAAGAAAACAAGGCAAGGTTGTAGTAGCAATACAAAGACAGAACTACAATACAAAGACAAACCTACTATACAAAGACAGACCTACAATACAAAGACAGACATACAATACAAAGACAGACCAACAATACAAAGACAGATACAACACAAAGACAGACCTACAAAGTTTGGCGTGACCCAATGGGATGCCCACAAATGTGTTTATTTATAGAAGTCATGACTCGTGGTGCTGCTGTGAGATGACGCACAACATGCTGGATGAAAACTTGAATTTGTAAAAAGTTTGGAAAACACGTGCGTGGTTAACACTTCTGTTCGCTGAATCATTACGAACAATACATAATTTTAAAAAAGGATGTAACGCTCACCATCTAGCAACAAGTTACGTGTATTTGAGTGCATTTCTCGGCTGTACTATAAAACATCGACCAGAAGCTGATTGGAGGAGATAGCTGTCCAGTTGAAAATTCCGTTCCTGACATTACTACGCTCACAATGTAAACAAAGTTGTCGTGTTTGGGTTACAACATGAACTGTAGTGGGGCACCGGGAGAAAGGTCATCAATATTTTGTTTGGGGATGAGCCTCTAGAACTCCAGGGTCAAAGGCTACCAATGATCTGTCAGTCAACTAATCACTGAGTACGACCCTCTAGTACTCCAGGGTCAAAGGTCACCAATGATTTGTTAGTCAAATAATGACAGTGTACTACCGTCTGTACTCCAAGGTCAAAGGTTCCCGATGATCTGTAAACGTATGGTTGTGTATGACCCTCTCTTACTCCGGGGTCAAAAATCACCAATGGTCTGTCAGTCAACTAATCACTGTGTGGACCCTCTAGTATTTTTAAGGGTCAAAGGTCATCAATAATCTGTCAACTAATAACTGTGTACGACCTTCTAGACTTCAGGGTCAAAGGTCACCAATGATCAGTCAACTTATCACAGTTTACGAGCCTCTAGTACTCCAGGGCCAATGCATGCAATCCAAGTAGAGCACTACATAAATCGACCACCTCCAAACATCACTCATACTCATACAGTTGCATACAAGTTGAAAAGTAGAACAGTAGATGAAATCGTGGGATTGAGGGTAAGATTGTGTGCCAGCAAATCGTGTGTTTTTGTTTGTTTGTTTGTTTGTTTGGTGTTTTGTTGGTTTGTGGGGGGTGGAGGGGGAGAGAAATAAACAATAGTCGAAAGATGAATGCCCCGAATCCCATGCCATACGGACACAAATTGTCTGCCCAACCGACCCAAAAACGCTATACAAGCACGGAACAGCTGTGGAGAGTGTCTGTCATTTTGTGGATCACGGTCCGCGGGCCGAACCCGGCCTAGGCGGCTGTTGTGTCTGGGTGGTTGTGATGCTGAATTGACGTAAACAGATTGAGCACGTGCGGCAGGCGGGTGTGGAGGTGGAGTGAAGGAAAGTTGTTGGAAACCAATTTATAAATGATGCTTCTGGTAGGTCTATTGGTACGGAAATGTGATCAAAGTGACTCATTGATTAGCATGCTTTGTTTGTTTAAACAAAGACAAAAATAGATAATATAAAAAAGAAGAGTAAAAAAGATACTATTATAAAAAAGGATCAATTTATTTGAGCTTTATTCTGTTCCAAAAAAATCTTTTTACACTATTTGCTTTCGAAAAGAATCAATTTTCGTACCACATGCTCGGTAAGAAGAATAGGTGGTGCCCCCGCTCGCCTGGGTGCACCCACTCGCCTGACTGTGCCCTAAGACATTCAATGCCAATATCAAGAGTTACGGCGTTCATTTAGGAGATGGGTGATACATTTGAACAAGCTACAATTAGTCAAGGTGGTACAGGGTGTGTTGCTTTATAAGTGACGGCCATTCCATTGAGAAAACATGGCCTCATTCTGGCACTGCACGTGACTGAGACTAAATCCGTTAACCCCAACGTGGGCTTGAGAGAAAGTAAAGAAAAAAACTTAAGGCCTGGGTGGGGGGCACCGTCTTTAATTAAAGAGAATGTTTCCAACAAGGCACCTCTAGCTGGTGATGTGTTGTTGACGCATGCGTGTGTGCTGGTGGGGGCGGGAGATGCTAGAGAAACCTGAAATACATAGAAAAAACGTCGAATCTAAGCTCCGCCCCAAAGAAGATGGGGAGCAAATTATCACCATGTATTGTATATAAGTGTACAGTATACAGCTATAGATAGGAAGAAAGAATCAAGAGTGAAATATAACGTTACAAGATCTTCCAACTGGCTGGTTTATTTAATAACTAGCCGACCCACGTCGTAGCATACGCCGCTAATGATTTAGTGACGGGTGAAGACTTCCTGAAAAACACAGTTGTCCAAATGAGGTGGGTTTTGGGAAAACGACTGTGAGTGAATGAAAAGAAGGAGCTCTGGAGAGAGCAACATAAAATTGTCCATGGCTGAAAACAGGTTTTGGAAGATACAGACATATCTTTTTGAACGTTTGGCCCTGTGCTATATTAATTACCACGGCAAAGGCTAATCTAACAGGGAATTGTCTGCGCGTAAAGTTAAAGGGCACGAAACAAAGCTTACAGTCGTGTTGCGAAGTCATGTTCGAAAAGAAAGTGGGAAATGAACGGGCACAAACACAAACATTTGTGAAAAAATTAAAAAGTAATTTCTTAGCTGGGGCTTGAACCTACGACCTTCCGCGTGTTAGGCGAATGTAATAACCACTACACTACGAAATACGTGCTATTCTGTTGTTCTGAAAGAACAAAGTAATTTACCTCAATTGCACGAATTGTTGGTCTCGATGACCCCCAACCTCTGCACTATCTTTTCTTGCCAGCTGATTGGTCGGTAGGGTTAGACAGCTTGCTTGGTGTCCGGCATGGTTGACCATGAGAATNATATATTAATATTGATTTCTATACGGTTTTCCCGTACAACGGGGAACAAGTCAAACAATACAGTTTCGAATTTTTTTAAAGAATGATTTTTTTTCGTCACAATAACAATTAGATCTATTTAGAAAATTAATTTTGAAGAGAATTTTAGCGCCATATTTCTAAAATTTAAATAGATCTATCACTTTTCTGGCGTATTAATATTCCTTCTAATTTTTTTTTTATATCATTGCGGTTTGAGAATATTGAAACTTTGCCTTGATACACAGACGACATTTCAATGGAGAGGAGATGAGAAAAACATTTTGTTTTTGGCATGAGTCGAACTATTAACAAAAAATTATTTACGTTAACTATACTATTAACTATTAGTCCATAATACATGTAATTATTGCTGTAAGTTATAAATAAACTTTAATTTGAGCAAATGTTTGCTCTGTCACACGAACAGATGTCTACTAGCAGTATTTGTGAATGTGCTCTCATTTAGATGAAACTTTTACTCGGATCGCATCTCTAACATAAATAAATAAACATGCTTGAAAGTTATTGAGTACACTGTGTCTATATATTTATATTTTAACATTTTTTTTAAAAAATAAAAGCTTGACGAAGTTATCGGACCTATTGGTTCGTCACGGGATGTGAGATAGGATCCCAGTTTCGATGACGATTATTGTTACCCCCCCCCCCCCCCCCCCCCNCCCCCCCCACTTCCCAGAACCCCCAACAAACACTCCGCCACTAAGCATACTTCATGATCGGCAAGCGGAGACACAAGACTAATGGTAGTAGGCTGGAACCACAATCAGAAACTTTTGGGTTTTCGAATCGTCATGCAAGCCTTCGAGGTTTCCCCGGGAATGAAGATGAATGTTGCCCCCACCCCCCTTTTCTTTAAATCACAAGTTCACGAGTTAATTTCAAGTTTCGCTGCTGCAAATAACGCCCCTCTTCAAAACTGAACGGCAATCGAAACTGCAAAATGCGTTATTCTTTTGTTAATATGTGTATTTTTTTTTTATAGTTCACGCGGGGGAAAAAAACGTATTTAGGCGTGACGAGTGGTGGAGATGGGATCTTTCGATAACCGTCGAAGTCCAAGAGATGTCGAAAGCCTTTTTATTCGAGTCGCTCGGTCGAGTGATGATATTTATTTCCACTTCACTTTGACTTGCAGCAGTGTACATGCTACGGCCCGCGAGCCGCATGCGGCCCGCCACAGCGCTCTACGCGACCAGCGGAAGACTGCAGCAATATCGAAAAAAAAGTCAATAAATTTATGTTAAAGATGATTTTTGTTATTGAACTGATGCAGCACACTGTTTGTGTGCTGCCCTTTAATGTTTTATTTCTTACTAATGCCCACGTGAGTTCAGAATCCCACTAGGTAGAAAAGGGGCAATGAAAGTCACTTAACTCCGTCATTTCCTCATTCTCTGAGTCACATCACTCATCAAGTCCAGACATTTACAACTCCCTGACTCCCTGAGTATAGTATAGTCATGCTCTGTGTCATAACCCTTACTAGGTCAAGTGATGCTTTAGGTCATGTCATTCACAAGGTCATGTCATTTACCAGGTCATGTCATTCACAAGGTCATGCAGTTCTTTATCTAATGTCAAACACATGAAACCACCACCATCACCCCGGCTTGTTGTTGCGTCCAGCCATTAAAACCAGCCCTACCCACCCCTGCCCCCACCACCAGCGCCAGCCCGGATGAGGCACCGAGTGTGTGAGCTGGGCCCTGGTTCATGAAGCTAATCCCATTGACTCTCAAATTAACCCCCGGCCGCCAACAGTCTGTGCTGGTGTTACAGGTGGTGGCTCTCACAGTGGCAAATACTAACACTATGGTGTTACAGGTGGTGGCTGTCACAGTGGCAAATACTAACACTATGGTGTTACAGGTGGAGGCTCTCACAGTGGCAAATACTAACACTAAGGTGTTACAGGTGGTGGCTCTCACAGTGGCAAATACTAACACTATGGTGTTACAGGTGGCGGCTCTCACAGTGGCAAATACTAACACTATGGTGTTCCCCCCACCCCCTCAAACATTTTTTTAAAAAATTAAATAATTTATGAGGCCATACGATAATACAACATAATAATAATACAATAATATAACGACTATAATTGAGAAAAAAACAACAACAACAAAACAACTGTAAGATGATTTCATTTTACTTAAATGATGATGATGTCTCTTACGCGGTTTAAAAATTCTGAAATTTGGACCTTACACTTACGTTTGTTTTTAACTTAATAAAACACGCTCTTAGTAAAAAAAAAAACGGAGGGGGGAGGGGGTCACACATTTGTGACACTGTGATGATGGGGAGGGGGTGTCACACATTTGTGACACTGTGATGATGGGGAGGGGGTGTCACACATTTGTGACACTGTGATGATGGGGAGGGTTGTCACACATTTGTGACACTGTGATGATGGGAAGGGGGTGTCACACATTTGTGACACTGTGATGATGGGGAGGGGGTGTCACACATTTGTGATGATGAGGAGATGGTGTTTAAGAAATGTGACATCTCACCAAAACGCCACTTAAATTTTTAAGTGCTTTTAATTTTTTTAACGACGTTTGGCATGGCTTCACGCGTGTTACGATATTAGAATGAAGACTTACACTAAATACGTACTTAAATGACAATAAAGTGCTTTGAAACATGCTCACTTTAAAATGGAAAATACAGCTTTTACGGGGGGGGGGGNGGGGGGGCGCCTCTGTGACGTCATATGGAAATAAAAAAGGGGGAGGGGGGTTCTAAGTTTTTGTTGTGACGAGTGGGGAGGAAGGGGGGAATCAAATCGTGTGACGTCATTTATAGACGGCCCCTTTCACCTTTGTTCCGGAGCTAAAATACTATACATCAACAACTCGTAAAAACAATGTTTTTTCCTACAATTATAAATTTATAAATCCCTTATATATATATGACAGAACTAAGAGTTTTGATAATGTTAAAACATTTACAGACTGAACGTGACTGAACTCCCCTGGGTGTAAAAAAAAAGGGGGGGGGGTCATTTATGGCTGGACTGAACTCCAGTGACACGTTGAGGTGAACAATAGCAGACGGCGACATAGTGATAAACTAAACGTGCATTTATTTAATTACGGTACATTCGATCCATCTGATATTTTTGTACAATGCACTGATATGTAACACAAGTCTGTGTGCAAAATTTTATCTCGGTAGCATCATGGGAAGTGGGGTATTTTTTACTTTGTTTTACCGNGCCCGACTGACCACGACAAGATGGTAAAGTTAATATAAGGGATTTAAAAACAAAGTTAAAAGGGATTAATTATTAGTAACTAATTACTTTCAATATCTGAAATTGATATTCTGATTATATTTTTTAACAGTCATCGTTGATGTCTTCTTGAAGTAAAAACTGCAGCTAAGTTGGTTTTTTGTTGTTGTTTTTTTGTTTACTTTTATTGTCGTATTTCCATAATTACCTTTTGTTTTTGCGTGCTCGCTAACGGAGGGTTTTTGTCAATAAGTCATACGTTCTTTGTTTAATTGCGTCTTGTTAGACTCGCGCTATTTCTGTTCCATATCTTGTAACAATGTTTTCCACCCAGTCTGTTACGTCCCAGAACGCCAAGTTATGACAAGGCCCATCCCCCCTACTCATTCATGATAAAACTTGGGTAAAACCCCGCCCCTCTAATAACACCTCGACACCGGTACGTTGCGTCACGTGATCATCCGAGAGTTGCCGGTTGACCTACAAGATGTTACAGCGTCAAGCGTCACGGTTTGGCGATCATCACACCCGTCCCCACCCCTCCCCACCCTTAGCACAGATGTTTTCGACTTCTCGTGGGTGACCTAGTGTCATCAATCTACAACCCGCGGGTCCTAGTGTCATCAATCTACAACCCGCGGGTCCTAGTGTCATCAATCTACAACCCGCGGGTCCGAGCCATCCCGGGGATTAAGACCCGAGCCATCTCTGGGATTAAGACCCCAGCCATCCCGGGGATTAAGACCCCAACCATCCCGGGGATTAAGACCCCAGCCATCCCGGGGATTAAGACCCGAGCCATCTCTGGGAATAAGACCCGAGCCATCTCTGGGAATAAGACCCGAGCCAACTCTGGGAATAAGACCCGAGCCATCTCTGGGAATAATACCCGAGCCATCTCTGGGAATAAGACCCGAGCCATCTCTGGGAATAAGACACGAGCCATCTCTGGGAATAAGACACGAGCCATCCCTGGTAATAAGACCCGAGCCATCCCGTGATTAAGACCCGAGCCATCCCGTGATTAAGACCCAAGCCATCCCGTGATTAAGACCCGAGCCATCTCTGGTAATAAGACCCGAGCCATCCCGTGATTAAGACCCAAGCCATCCCGTGATTAAGACCCGAGCCATCTCTGGGAATAAGACACGAGCCATCTCTGGGAATAAGACACGAGCCATCTCTGGGAATAAGACACGAGCCATCTCTGGGAATAAGACCCGAGCCATCTCTGGGAATAAGACCCCAGCCATCCTGGGGAATGAGACACGAGTTATTCCGGGGAATAAGACACGAGTTATTCCGGGGAATAAGACCCGAGCCATCTCTGGGAATAAGACCCGAGCCATCACTGGGAATAAGACCCGAGCCATCTCTGGGAATAAGACCCGAGACATCTCTGGGAATAAGACCCAAGCCATCCTGGGGAATGAGACACAAGTTATTCCGGGGAATAAGACCCGAGCCATCTCTGGGAATCCAACTAACATAGATTGTGTTTGGGTGTATTATGTCAGTCAGGTAAGAAGCGATCAAGGTCAGGGCACAGGTGAGCCGGGAATGCCGCTAGGTAAGGAAAGTGCATGGGGCAATAACAAGAGCAACGGGAGTGAACTCATAATGGCATTCTTACGTTAAAATGTGAAAAATTGAAATTTAGGGATCAACGCCCGAAACAGGAAGCTATGACCATGATCTCTAATCTAATTATACTGGCCGTGGATATACGTGAAAAAATGTTGATTTTAATATTAGTTTAACAAGCCTAATGTTAAGATTTCTTTAAGAGACTGGTGAAAGATTTTCATTAAGGCCATGACGAGGAAAAGTTAGCCAATGATGGGAGCCTGAAAACATTTTGCAATGTGGACGTTTTAAGTGTAGCTCTTGGCGGCGCAGAACAAGTTAACAAAACCTGACTTAGTCCTACATAGGATGGATTCGGTTCAACATTAGAATTAGACCCACCTCAATGTGTAACAAAACCTGACTTAGTCCTACACAGGATGGATTCGGTTCACCATTAGACCCACCTCAATGAACTGAATGTGTAACAAAATGTAACAATACGTTTTCTCCAACCTGGTGAGGTGCCCGGGGCAGTGGTGAGGTGCCCGGGGCCTGTACCCCTTTCTCTTCTCTCGACCCTTTCTCCCTTTAAAAGATCCTGGAATTTTTATAAGTAATGGCCAGACTTTGATTTTTATCTCGGTCACACATGAATTCGTAATCTTTGTCTATCCAAAAGTACAGAAATCCTCCATGCAGGGTAGGCAGGAAATTCCTTTTTTTTTAAATTTGAAAAATAAAAAATTTCAATTGCATGTCCATTGATATGATGGATTGTCAACATGGCATCAGACATCTAAACAATATTACCGTCCGTTTATTTGTGGATTCATGTTCTTTCAATCTAACACTGAAATTTTCATGGAATTAAACATGCATTGGTTTGTGGTATTTGGTGTTATAAATTTCATTACAACGGAAGAAATGGTTTTTACTTACTTTTTTTCAACAAGAACTACTTTCATCGACACCGTTTAATACTGGTGTTGTCACCTGGTGATTTTCCGTGACAAAAGATCCCCCCCCCCCAACCAACCCGGACACACTGCTTGTACTTAGTGAATGGACAGACCGATGGATTATAAATACTGGCCACACACACCCTCCCCCAGGGACCTGTTTTACAAAAAGAAACTAGCGAGGTGGGGGGGGGGCAGAGATTTCGCCCTAATGAGGCTTACAGTTACAATACACGAGAAAGGGGAGGGTGGCGTGAGGGGTGTAGCTCATTACACTACACCCCCCCCCCCCACACACCCCCGTGTTAAACAGACATGGGAGACGAGAGTAACAGCTGCGACACTGCGAAAAGTCGAGAGACCATCATTTACGTCACTGCCGTTAACTAAACACCGGGCTGTTGGTGTGTGGCGGGAGGGGGGAGGTTGTCACTATCTGTACCTAAACACTGCCGCCTGGGAGAACAATAACAGCCCGCCACCGGACCCCCAACAATAACAACATGCCGCCAAACACGCGTCGGTCTGTAGTAGTAATGAACAAAGCTTTTGTATATCCTAAAGCCGTAAATGAAACGTAGATTTCACTGGTATAAGTTAGTTGTTCATTGTACGTCTAGTTGTCCATTCTAAGTCTAGTTGTCCATTCTAAGTCTAGTTGTTCATTGTACGTCTAGTTGTCCATTCTAAGTCTAGTTGTTCATTGTACGTCTAGTTGTCCATTCTAAGTCTAGTTGTACATTGTACGTCTAGTTGTCCATTCTAAGTCTAGTTGTCCATTCTAAGTCTAGTTGTACATTGTACGTCTAGTTGTCCGATGTACGTCTAGTTGTCCATTGTACGTCTAGTTGTCCGATGTACGTCTAGTTATCCGATGTAAGTCTAGTTGTCCATTGTACGTCTAGTTGCCCGATGTACGTCTAGTTGTCCATTCTAAGTCTAGTTGTTCATTGTACGTCTAGTTGTCCGATGTACGTCTAGTTGTCCATTGTACGTCTAGTTGCCCGATG
The DNA here is from genome assembly GCA_002072015.1 of Radix auricularia. Classification (NCBI taxonomy): domain Eukaryota; kingdom Metazoa; phylum Mollusca; class Gastropoda; family Lymnaeidae; genus Radix; species Radix auricularia. The sequence continues at coordinate 278,425 of MUZC01000705.1, read as the reverse complement.
TACGTCTAGTTGTCCATTGTACGTCTAGTTGTCCATTGTACGTCTAGTTGCCCGATGTACGTCTAGTTGTACATTGTACGTCTAGTTGTCCGATGTACGTCTAGTTGTCCATTGTACGTCTAGTTGTCCGATGTACGTCTAGTTATCCGATGTAAGTCTAGTTGTCCATTGTACGTCTAGTTGCCCGATGTACGTCTAGTTGTCCATTGTACGTCTAGTTGTTCATTGTACGTCTAGTTGTCCGATGTAAGTCTAGTTGTACATTGTACGTCTAGTTGTCCATTGTACGTCTAGTTGTCCATTGTACGTCTAGTTGTCCGATGTAAGTCTAGTTGTCCATTGTACGTCTAGTTGTCCGATGTACGTCTAGTTGTTCGATGCACCGCTTCAACAACGAGAGAGAGAGATAAAGTTGGAAGGGGAGGGGGGCCTTCTGGATCTCGGTATAATCGCGAATAAGAGCCACCCGGTCTCCAACCATTGCTTACGAATTGGCCTCCGCTTCTAGCAGGGTCAAATTCAACTCCAAAAAGTAACGTTGCAAGCTAATGTCATTTGCTTTTAATAAAAGCCACACAGATTAGACACGAGAACCAAGTGATTATATTAGAACGTGACAATCATATTAGCCAGCCAGCATGCTGGGCAGGTAAAGAATTGTCGTTAGTCCATATTGACTGACCCCCCTCCCACTTATTGCACATTAAATAAAAGTACCGACCCCCCCCCCCGGGTCGTAACGCCCTTATACTAACTACCCTGGTACCATCTGACCACGCCACTGGAGTGTACCAATACGTGCCGCCACATAAAACGTTCCGTTGATGTGACGCTGAGTTTGTGGCTTTGTGGACACGCGTCACGTGACACGCGGAGAGACAGGCCAGCGCCCCGATTAACTTGATTAATTAATCTGGAACCGAAGCGCCGCCACCACAAACAATGGGTGAAGTGCATAAACAAACATCGGAGAGTTGGCCACGCCCCCTCCCTCAACATTAGAAATTAAATGAATAAACCCGTGGAGTTATTACACTTAATGACATGCAGGTCTTACACGAAACTAGACGATAATAGAACTTCTGGAGAGGGAGAGTTAAAGAGGGGAGATAATTCAGAATGTGAGAGAGAGAAAAAGAGAGAGAGAGAGAGATTTGCCAACGCACATTCACATAGGCGTGAGACCACCCAAAAAATTATCCAAATTAACGACGTACGCAATAAAAGTGTTACAAAGAACTCATTTCATTGGCGTAACTATTCTGACCACCGCTAATTCATTCATGGCTCATGGGACTACACAAACTACGCGATAAGACTTTATTTTAGGGGTTGGGGGGAGGGGGTAGTGATAGACTGATTGAATTATCTTCATGAGGCGTGAATAGGGATAATTAGTACGAATTTGAAAATGGGGTGGGGGTTGCTAACGGGGAGCCAATTAATCTATAAGCCCGAACATGTCTATAGAAGGGTGCCATACACATAAATCTGAATCAGTTCTGAATACATACACTCAGAGGCGTCACTGGGGTTGGTGTCACCCGGGGCGGTAGCTCATGGTGTCACCCCCTTACAACTTAACCCATAGATCTCCTCCGAGTTTCCAGTGTTAAATAACGGGAAATAGAATTTTACATTTTGGTGTCACCCCCTGATGGTGTCCCGCCCCCACCGCACCCTCTAGTGACGCCACTGCGTACACTGCATTAAGTGCAACTGAACTCTGAACCACAAACCATTCAAATAATGACAACATAAAATTACAAATAATGTCAATTAATTAAACGTTGTTGCAGCCACGTTCGTTCTCACAGCAAAGTTTTTCCAAACTTTAATTGAACAGCACATGAAACACAGGCCCACTACTACTAACAGGTCTGTCCATCTCTTGACCCCTTCTGCCCACTACTACTAACAGGTCTGTCCATCTCTTGACCCCTGCTGGCTGCCCACTACTACTAACAGGTCTGTCCATTTCTTGACCCCTGCTGGCTGCCCACTTCTACTAACAGATCTGTCCATCTCTTGACCCCTGCTGGCTGCCCACTACTACTAACAGGTCTGTCCATCTCTTGACCCCTGCTGGCTGCCCACTACTACTAACAGGTCTGTCCATCTCTTGACCCCTGCTGGCTGCCCACTTCTACTAACAGGTCTGTCCATCTCTTGACCCCTGCTGGCTGCCCACTACTACTAACAGGTCTGTCCATCTCTTGACCCCTGCTGCCCACTACTACTAACAGTTATGTCCATTTCTTCACCCCTGCTGCCCACTACTACTAACAGGTCTGTCCAACTCTTGACCCCTGCTGACTGCCCACTACTACTAACAGGCATGTCCATCTCCTGACCCCTGCTGCCCACTACTACTAACAGGTATGTCCATCTCTTGACTCCTGCTGCCCACTACTACTAACAGGTATGTCCATCTCTCGACCCCTGCTGCCCACTACTACTAACAGGTATGTCCATCTCTCGACCCCTGCTGCCCACTTCTACTAACAGGTCTGTCCATCTCTTGACCCCTGTTGCCCACTACTACTAACAGGTCTGTCCATCTCTTGACCCCTGCTGCCCACTACTACTAACAGTTATGTCCATTTCTTGACCCCTGCTGCCCACTACTACTAACAGGTCTGTGCAACTCTTGACCCCTGCTGGCTGCCCACTACTACTAACAGGTCTGTCCATCTCTTGACCCCTGCTGCCCACAACTACTAACAGGTCTGTCCAACTCTTGACCCCTGCTGGCTGCCCACTACTACAAACAGGTCTGTCCATCTCTTGACCCCTGCTGCCCACTACTTCTAACAGATCTGTCCATCGTCCAACCCCTGCTGTAACTACAGTATTGTTTGTTCCGTTAATACAGTGACTATTTTAATCGCCTCAGCTGGGCTTTGTTTAACTGGGTCTCTCTCAACCGTAAATCCTTCCTAAAGGAAATGTATCACACATAACTTCGAAGGTGGGGGAGGGAGGTGTTTTGAGCATAAATGAGAATGTTCACTAAACAGCAATCACTCAATTTAAGTTTCAAATATTTAAAACGTATCATTTAATAATTAAACCAATTCTAATTTTATTATTTTAAAAAA
>MUZC01000705.1:239543-266142 GCA_002072015.1 Radix auricularia | reverse complement strand
TGTTGTTTGTTTTTTTTTGGAAAAAGGGGGGGGGGTCAAAGTTTTGTGACGTACTTTTGGAGGGGGGGTCTACGATTTTGTGACGACGCGTGACGTAGGGGGGGAGGGGGTAAAAAATCGGCCAAAATCGCGTGACGTCATTTATGGACGGCCCCTTTATTAATGCATTAATTATTACAGTTCGCTCCTTACTCAAAATGAAGTCTTTGATCCAGTGATGTAAGGGACCTGAGATTCCAAAGTAGTTAAGTTTTTAAAAAAAAGTAAACTTAAGTGTTAAACTTTGTCAAAAGCTTTTGAGAATTCTAGTAATATTGTATTTATTTGATCATTATTGTCTAAGCCCTATGACATATCATTTATTAAACCTATAAATTGTGTTTCACGTGTTGATGTGGGCATATGGCATTATATTTGTTAAGGTGGTTAACTATTTACTATATATTAATTGTACTGGTAAGTGATATAAGTCTGTAAATACAGGATATTGTTTATTACCTTTCTTAAAGAGTAGAGTTACGTTAGGTAATTTCCGATCCTGAGGCATTTTACCCTGTTTTAGACAGGCTTGAAAAAGAACAAGGATTGGGGACAGTTCATTGTTTATGACTGGCGAATTTCAGACCAATCGAACGACGAGAAGTGCGTCATAATGACGTTGCCGGATTTGACGCTAATACACACAGAATGTCAAGCTAAATAAAATCGTGTACTAAAAAATTATTTAAGGGTGGGCCGTCTCTTAAAATTTTTGAAAACGATACACAGATTTTTCCCCCATCGTTCTATGTCTCCATACAAGTGCTCCGTGGAAAACATCTCCGTAACCAGACTAATCTCTATCATTCCCGTGAAACTATGAATAAATTCAACATTGACGCTACATTTATTAAGTCATCAAGAACCTGTACAACAGGGGCCGTCCATAAATGACGTCAATCGATTTTGGCCGATTTTTCACCCCCACCCCTCGTCACAAGTCGTCACAAAAACTTAGGACCCCATTCCAAGAAAATACAATCTTTGAGTGAAAATTTTATTTAAAGTTGTGAGTTTTGATGTGACGTCACATTTCTCACCCCTCCCCTCGTCACACATCGTCACAAATGTGTGGACCCCCACTTCCCTTGGTGCGTGATGTCAACTATGGACGGCCCAACGGAGCAACTATAGTAGCACCGTACTCTTCAGCAGCAAGGTGTGCGAATGGTTCAAGACCACCGATTGAGTCAGACAAGAATGTTTACTTTAAACATGCTCTTCAACTTCTTCCTTGAAATGATTTTGACGGAATCGATTGAAGACCACGCAGGAACATTGAGCATCGGAGGGAGAGCTATAACCAACCTACACTTGGCCGATGGCATAGATGGCATTCCCGACAGCGCGGACGAACTAAAAGAACTCACAGCAAAAATAGAGAAAATATTGGCGGCGCTTGGGATGGAGATCAACGCGAATAAGACCATGGGCAAGGCCAATAGAACATTCACAAGTGAGATTCGTATGGGTCTCTTCCTTTAAATATTTGGGGGCTATAATATCTGACAAAGGCTGAAATTCAGAAATTCTTGCCAGAACGGCCCAGATAACCGTAGCGCTAAGTAAACGTAAACATATCTGGCAAAGCAAGAAAATCTCTCTCCGAACAAAAATTCGATTGATGCGCTCTATGGCGACGTCTGTCTTCTTGTATGGATGTGAAGTCTGGACGCTCACAGCGGACATGCAAAGAAGGATGTGTTCCGTAAAAATGAGATGTTCTCTATAGGAAAGAGATGTTCCATAGCAAAGAGATGTTCTCTAGAAAAGAGATGTTCCCTAAAACTGAGATGTTCATTAGAAAAGAGATGTTCATTAGAAATGGGATGTTCCCCCAGAAATGAGATGTTCCCTAGAAATGAGATGTTCCCTAGAAATGAGATGTTCCCTAGAAATGAGATGTTCCCTAGAAATGAGATGTTCCCTATAAGTGATATATTTCCGCAAGATATTGAACATCTCCTACACAGAACATTATCACCAACGAAGTGGTCCGCTATAAAATAACTAATGTCATTGGTCCATACGACGACCTAAATAATAAAACAAACTAAGACGCCGTGAACATGTTGCAAAATCTAGAGGCCTTGTAAAGACACCAGTCAAGGGAAGGAAGACAAATAGACAGACAAAAGAAGAGGTGGGAGGACGAAATCAAGCAATGGACCGGCTTGTCGTTCATCAACTCCATAAGGGCAGCACAGAACCGGGACAAACTGCATGACGTAGTGGACTGTCTGTGATGGTGCCCCAACGACACACGCACGGGTTATAAGGGTTAGGATAATATTAATAACTACCCTCACCGAGGTTGATTAATTTAGCATTTGTTTACTGTATCCTTTGAAAAAATATTTATATTATTCTGTGGAAGGCAGGTATATAGAGATAGCTGGACGTAATACGTATAAAAATAATAGTCAAAAGTTAACTTTCTGAAACTGATTTATCTTTTAAATGATATTTTGAAATTATTCGGATTTTTATACCCGTAACCATGCAAGGGTGGATTAAGACTGCACGGGGCCCCTGGCTGCAATACATACCGGGGCCCGATCCAGCCATGCAGCGTCCATTTAAATAAAATGATTGCTAGCAGCCAATTTAAGACTGTAACTTGTAAGGCACAGTGTGATAAGACCAAAAATTAAATAGAAGTCAATTTAATGAATATAAAGTTACATGAATCCAAAATTCATAAAAATATTTATTATTGTTTATTACAACCTACAACTTCCGTTTGCGAACTTTCCTCGTGGCGTAGTCATCAATCAAGACAGCTGTGAGCTTACAAGTTCCTTTTCAATGCCCATTAGAGAGAACACCCACAATCTTTGTTGTCAATGCAACGTCGAACTTCATTTTGAATTCTTTTCAAATTTTAAAATGATCGCTCTCCGCTGCAGTTTGATGTCATGACTGAAACACGAAACAACGTACGTCGGGATGGACCGTCATAATCGGAGGGCTACTTTTATATAAAAATGCATTTACATGTATATGTTTGCACGCTTTTTATAAATATAAATAAAACAAAAATACTAACTCAAACACATTAAAATCATTTTTTTTTCAACTAAAAAAACAAACAAAACAAAACAAAAAAAAAAAAAAAGCTCTTAATTTTTTTATTATTAAAAAAAAATAAAAAAATCGTATCGCCCTCAGCTGTGTTGGAGGAAGCTGTGACGTAGCATTGGTCTCACTCTCACCGGCTTACTCCACGTGTCAGTATGTTAAAGCCCAGTATGTTTTATTTCATTTAATACAAAAGACACCGTCTCTTTGATGTCCAGACTTCAAAAAAAAATTGTGCGGCCTTTTATTTTATTTTTACCCCCTTATTATGGTAGTTTTTTGGGACTGTTTTATTATTGCCTGATAACCAGTGGCGGCGTTAGGTAAGCGCGGGGCCTAGTGCCAGCAATGACCCCGCGGGGCCAGAGTACTTGTAAAGATCGCTAAGCACCAGTATGCTATGGTATTTAAAAATATGAAATATCTTGATTATTGTGTAATTTTAATACCGCGTGTCACCTTTTTATTAAATTATTACAAGTTCATTATTTTCTCTGGTCTATAAACAACGGTTTATTCTTATCGAAAAATGACGTGCCGGTTACGACGTGATTTAAAATGCAATTTATTGACAGACATATTGCAAAATAATTGCAAAAGGATTACAAGAGTGCCTCTTTCGTTTCTTTACAATCGTTTCCAGCATACGTTCTACCACCCACTCTTTGGTTCTACATGTATAGGCTATTAACCAGGACGAGACATGTTCAGGATCGAAACGCGGGGCCTACCTAAGCGCGGGGCCTGGGGCAGTCGCCCCAGTTGCCACCCTCAAACGCCGCTCCCGCTGATAACTGATATTTTTTAATTAAAAAGTTTTCGCGTTAAACATATTTCATTGTATTTCGATTTTTTTTTCTAGACAAAAAAAATTTGTCGTTATATTTTTTTTGGACATAAAATAATATACAGTAAAATTTTAGCTTTTGGTGTCACCCGGGGCGGCCCACCCCCGCCCCCAGAGACGCCACTCCCAACAATAAGTTGATGACAAAGGCCTGGTATAAGGTATACAGATTTCGCAGAAGGCAAAAAATATGGCTGCAGCAGGACAACCAGCTGCACTTTTCCCAACAAAATTAAGGGAATGAGCCGTGAACGGCACATAATGAGCAACACTGCACTTCAGACTAAGGATATGAGCCGTGCAAAGCACATAACGAGCAACACTGCACTTCAGACTAAGGATAGCCTGGACTAGAGGTGTAACATCGACTTGGCATCGGGGCAGTTGCCAAGCGCGCCAAGGGCTAATTCTTCAATAATAAATTTATTCTGTTTAAATTTATTATTTTCCCGATTTTTCATGGGTGCCAAAAAACACAGATACGGCTCTGGCCTAGACACCATTATACTTCCCACTCATAATAGCAACTTTGTCATAAGACTGTCCAAGACAGTTTTCATGGATTTATGCAAACATTTGCCCACCTTTATTAAATATTAAGATAAGTTTGGGGGCCCTTAAACCACTAAGGGTCCTTGGCTTTAGTCCGTTCAGCCCCTACTTTTAAAAAAATCCGCTATAGCTTGTAACACGTAGGAAAAAAAAAGAAGATAAATATTTCACTTGAAATTAAGGAGAAATATTCATTATTAATGGACATAAATCGGTTTCCGATGACTTCCCCCCCCAAAAAAAAATATTAAAAAAAAGAAAAATAAATGGCCGCAAAATTTAACATTTGTTTCGTAAGCTTTATATTTTGTTTCGTAACTATGTAACCAGGATTAAGCTTTTTGTGAACTCTCCATCACTTCCTGTACTTGCGCAGTAATAATCTTCCTTTACCGAAAATGTCTAAGAGAGGTATGTTTGTTTTGATCTATGAGGCAATGTAAATCCATTGAAATCCTATACTTTGATAATTATTACAAACGTTTTAATAAGAAATCATTTTAATCAAGCACATTCCTATGCCATAATGATAATTGTATGCCTTCAGCAATTTTATTTAGATTCTCCGATGGCTTTTTAAAATACACTCATTGAAATAAAATATTCTCTCTTTAGGAAGGGGTGGAACGGCTGGTGGAAAATTCCGCATCGCACTGGGTCTCCCAGTGGGTGCTGTTATCAACTGTGCAGACAACACTGGAGCTAAAAATCTTTATGTAATCGCTGTCAGTGGAATCAAGGGTCGCCTCAACAGACTACCTGCTGCAGGTTCTGGGGACATGTTTGTTGCCACAGTCAAAAAAGGAAAACCAGAGTTAAGGAAAAAAGGTAACTTCTTTTAGTGGTCTCTTTTAATATGTGTAGCACTAGAATAATGTCATACCCCTCTTGCTCTTTCTGGCCGTTGAACACGGCAGCTGCGTTTTAATTTCATTTCAGTAGTTTCATTTGTTTTTGTCTATTTACCTTTATTGTTGTAAAATGTTTCTTGTTCTGTGATGTAGTGGCAGGCAAGTACATCCTACGTACACTGTCTAGTAAGATGTATTTATATACTGATCTTTTAAATCATTAAGATCCAAGTTAACTAAATCATGAAGGCTTGTACTGTGTATTTTCATGGCTTTTTTAATTTGTCTATTGACTATTGATACATTTGCATGCACCAACTCCACTCCCTATGTTTTCAGTTTCTGTTTAAATTAAAGGTAAATTATCTTTTAACGGATCAGGCCAAAATACTGTCTTTTCAGGCCGCCATCTTTGTTGTTCTGCAGATGACAAAGATGGCGGGCAGATCAATAGGCCCAACTGAGGGAAAAATGCTGAGAATGAAATGGGCCGGGCAATGGAAGACTTCTTCTTCTTTGTCCCTTAACCCGACTATGGAAGACTATCGAGATTAATACACATATCACTAATTCTAAAATAATTCTACAGTTATATCCTTCAGAAATATCACTAGTAAAACACTTAAATGAGCTTCCATTTAGCAAATCACAAATAATTTCCAACGCCATGTTTGCGCTTTGGTGGCAAAGCGAAAAAGAGAGAGCCTTCAAATTGACAGGCTTATTGCATCACTCGTTAATGTCTGCAGTTTCGTATTCAATGATTCGTATCTAATAATTATAAGGGGAGGCGTTCCCCCTCCCCTTGTTTTTTAATTTTTTTAAGGGGGAGTCAACGGTGAAAATATAAAGGGCAGGTAACTGCAACAGTACGGCCCTAGATGAGTCGACCATCTACGGCCGCCATCTTTGATCCGTTAAAGGATAATTAGCCATACTAAGGGTTTTGAATCACATGTCAATTTCATTGTTGCTTGTTTGACCAGTTTTTCTAAATGTATTTTTTCCTGTAGTATCCATACTTTGGTGTAAGTGTACAGTGACTCTAGAATATCTTGAAGTTTTTTCTGTAACGCTTTCCCAACTTCTCATAGGCTCTAGTTGAGTTTTATGTTCTCTCCATTTTAGTAAAATGATAGTGTCTTGGTCTGTTATTTGGGTTAGTTCAGATTAGTCTGCATAGATCATGTCTAGTTTATTTGCAATTTATTGGGGGAGGCGGTGGTTGAGTGGGAAACGCGCTCGACTGGCGCTCCGATGGTCACGAGTTCAAATCCATGGGAAGCCAAGGACTTGTTCCCGGGGCCTAGGGCGTCCCTGAGCTCCAAATGGGCAAAAAGCGGCGGGGTAATGCGTGGAACCCTTAGCCGTGTCATTTGAAAGCTGCATCACTTGCCAAAAATAACTGCTGCCTTGCAGATGGTTTTGGCTGACCAAAGGCTATGGAAGCAAATCCAGAAAATACAGCAGGCTGAAGTTGGGAGACCACGGGCCAATGGGCGCAAAACTCAATATGCAATATTGAGGAAGACGATGATTTGCAATTTGTAATTATAAATAAGTTTCTAGTTTTGGATGATTTGGCAGCTCTAACTGCTTTTGATTATATCAGCTTTCATGTTGGGATTCATCGATAAAATTATCCAAAATGTCCCCTTTCCTTAATCCAGTGAGCAGGAAATTGTACAACGTAAAACAAATATTCACTATTTTTTCATCCCCAGTAATGCCTGCTGTTGTCATTCGTCAAAGGAAACCATTCCGGAGAAAGGACGGAGTTTTCATTTACTTTGAAGATAACGCTGGTGTCATAGTGAATCCTAAAGGAGAGATGAAAGGTACCTAAAAAACAGATAATTAGTTTTCTCTTTGTTGTAAAAAAACATTGAAGTTCCTGCACCTGCCTCTTATTGTGATAGCTTCATTGGTCATTTATTTTCATTTATCAATCTGTTAAAAAAAAATTCATGAGAACTTTTTGTTCAATTTTATTTTCAGGATCTGCCATAACTGGCCCTGTTGCGAAAGAATGTGCTGACCTCTGGCCTCGTATTGCTTCAAATGCAAGCTCCATAGCATAAGTTGTTATTTTTAAAGTAAAAAAAATATCTACAATACAAGTGGTACATAAAAACAATTATCTCTGTTTTTATTTTGTATGATTGTGATTAAATGATGGTAATTTTCAGGTTTATTAATCAGTAGTGTTTTTAATAGGGGGGGTAAGGAATGTCCTATTTTAAATTGCAGCTATTAAAAGGTGATGTGAGAATGATAGCCACTGAATTGGTGTATTACACAGTACTGGACTCATTACCTAAGCACAAATCAAAATTTTGCTTAAATTGAAATTAACCAGTTATTCTGAGGTTGTAAATGTAATCTCAATTAAAATAATTTTTAAAAGATAAGAATGGCAAATCCTGTTAAACAAAGGTAGATCAGTAGAATGAAAAAGATGTAAACTAAACAGGGTAAGGATTAGTTGGATAGCGAATGTTTCGGCAAAGAGCCCTTTTCAACGGACATACTATTAACTATTAGTTTATACTATGAATCATGAATATATAAAAATTTTAGCTGCTATGAAATCTAAAGCTGAAAGAGAGCAGATCGAGTCTATACAGGAAAGGAGAGAGAGGGTGGTGCAAAACGACTCGGTGGTCAAAGCAAACAACATTCATCCCGTGTGGTGTAAGGGTCCCATACTCTTGTATGTCTATTTTTCAGACTGACCCTCCCGGGTGTGCTAGTGCAAGAGACATTGGCGATGACTGCTAGGTCCTTGACGCCCATACGGCCTCATCCATTGACGGACACGGTCTTGTGTAATCGCCCAATCTGTTCAGCCATGCAGCACGAAAATAACCTCCCATTTCTCCGTGTCTCATGTATTTCAAAAGACAGCGCTTACACACACTGGTGTAGACAACATTGCGGCTTGTACTACAAAAGGACACCGAAGTCGGCCGCATGGTAAAGTACCCACATGGTTGGGTGAAGTGGGGAGGTGGGTATGAACCAAAAGGTCGCGCAGGTTTTTGTCCCACCATACAATGAGGGGTGGGGCGGAGAATATGTTGTTCATCTCAGGATCCGCAAGGATCTTCAGGTAGATTTCTTTTTGGCTTTGAATACTTTGATGTTGTGTGGATCGTATGTAAGTATTGTAAGAAACAGCTTGCTCCTCTCATTGGTATCGCGGGTGTGTGGTAAAAAGGCGCTGGCACGAGTGAAACTTTACACTCGCTGAAGTTGAAGCGCATATTTGAAGTTTGGCTTCAGGAAATGACCTTTGTCTAAAACTCCACCATTTCCAACGCCTTTTCTCAAAAGTCCTGAGATTGACAGTCAACAGAGTCGAAGAAGTTGAGAAAAGGGAATGGAGTCTTTACAGGTTTTGGGATGAGAAGTAGGGTAGAGACAGAGAAGATAACAGTGGCTGTCTGAAAGTTTGAAGTAGGAGGCAGTTTTTCTGGAGAGCTACAGTGATGTCCAAGAAATTTACAGAGTTCAGAAATTTGATAAGTGAACCTAAGTTTATAAAAATAAATGCATCCAGTTCACTTCTCTCCATATGACCAATATGAGTTCACCTGGATGCTGTCATCTATACCTCTTGTAGTTTGTAGAATTCGGGAAGGCGACCAGTGTATTCTTGTTCCACTCTGTGCTCGAAGTGGCCCATAAACAAACAAGCATAGCTTGGTCCCATTTTTGTCCCCATAGCGAACGCACTGATTTGGTCAAAGAACGAGTTGATTACCAATTCTGCCAGCTGTAGCAAGGCGTGTGTGGGTATACTGGGGTGAGGTCGTCTGTCCAAAAAATATTGCAATGCCAGGCCATCGTTGTGGGGAATAGATGTATAATTTAGTATAAAGGGAAGATGCATCAAGGAGGAACAGATGTTTTTTTGTCCGGATTGATGGTTAGTGAATCAAAAGTCATTAGGGCATGGTTGGTATCCTTAATATTTAATTTTAATAATATATGTAGGGAGGGATGCCACTATGGGTTGGAAGACACTATCAAGGAATTCAGACATGTGTTCAGTTGGACAAGAACAAGCAGAGACAATGGGTCTACCAGAGTTTCCATCCTTGTTAATTTTTGGAAGGAGATAAAAAGATGGCTTACCCAGGTCACTTTCAATGTCAAAGATGTGCATCCTAGACACTGATTTGGGAAGAGTGCATTCAGTAATCACTCGTGAATGGTCTTTACAGTGGTGTTATGTTTTAAAATGGGATCCGTGGTTCTTTTTTGATAGAACTGGGTATCCTCCAGTAGAACATGTGTAATGGAATATGATATCATTGATATAATTTTAATACATTTGCAATTGATCATAACATGTTAACAGCCCAAATATTTGAATTATGAAAATGAAATTCTTAATCTTGTTACTCATTTTACTTACTAAAAATAAAATATGTAACAATGAGTAACAATCAATTCAATATGACTTTGTCTCCCTTTAAAATGTTTATTTCCTTTGACGTTTATTGTGATACAATGAGTAAATAAGATCAGATTTTAACATCTTTAAATTTAAAACAAAGAGATCATGTTCAAGACTAGCTCAATAGATAATATCAGTGCAGTATGCCTTGGTTGTTATCAGATCTTTGATGAATTGATGTCACATATAACTTTCAGCAGGCCATTCAAATATACATGTTGCAATGTTAAAATAATGAGAAAGTTTAAGGCAATGATGACAAATCATATAATAATTAATTATTGAATAGGTTGAAAAATTTATTTGGTGACTTAATACTTTGTGTCTGAGCAACAGTTTAAATTTGATTACACTGGATAAAATATGCATGACAAGATGATAATACTGTTTACATGTTAAAAAAGCAATACATAAATCATAAATAATAATAGCATCATCATCAACTTTACAGTGACAGTCCAATAACAATTATCCTGCACCATAGTTGCTGGTATACAAATACAAGTTAAAACATGAATTCATATTTAATTGTAATTATTGAGTTATACATTTTCATCTATCATCAAACCCTGGCATGGGAAAGTTTTTGGCTAGATCTATAACTTCTTCTTTCAGAGCTTTTATTTTCTTTTGGATATCTCCATTCTCCACTACAAAGGCCTTGAATTCTTTCAGCGTTTCTGTAGAAAAAATAACAGTTAAAAATACATATGGTGTAATGCTTTCTTTTTGAATATTTTGATTCATGTACTGCAAGAAAAACAGTTGAGTTTCCAGTAGCTTTCAAAACTGAAAGTAATGTGAAAACGTCTAAGATCACAAAGATTATTAAACGCAAGTCTTTTTGGATTACTTAGACTAATTGAAGTTTGAAGGTAAAATTTCTTAAAGAAAATACTTTTTACTAATAGTAATAGGGATACAGTGATACTGATTTTACTTACTGGTTTGTTCCTGTGCTTGTACTGTAATCTGCACCCCTTTATCTAATAAATCAATCACTCTTTCAAAGTCTTTCTCCTTAAATCCCCTCGTCGTAAGGGCTGGAGCACCTGGAAGGAAAGAGAAGACAGTAAAACAATAAATGTGCAACAAATCCGTCATGGTGAATAGCCTGTACCAATGTGATGTTACAATCTATAGCTATAACTACATAGTAAACGGTCACTGGTTGTTACAAACCCAAACATCCTTCTAAAAAAGTGGAATTGAACCTAGTATTTAGTTATATTATATTTGTAGTATGGGGTAACCTACTTCTTTTTTTTTTATAAAAGCCACAATACTAAATTGCTTATCCTTTGGGGAACAGTTTTGTTAAATTAGAGGTATTTTGATTAACAATAATTGCAATATTTAGTAAAGGGAAATTAAAAATGACTAACTAAACATGAATTAAGTAAATATTAGTATCTGTATTAGTAGTATAACTAATATTTATTTAATCATGGTTAACTTTCATTCGTTTGTAATTTCCATTTGCTAAATATTGCAACAAAGAATTATTGTTATAACCCCCAATTTAACAACAAAAAAAAAGCTTCCAAAATTTATAAACACATGTCTCCAAACAATTTTCCAAATCCGCTGGCCCAACATCACCAACGAGAACCTCGGGCAACACACACAACAAGAGTCAGTGGAAGAGCTAATAAGCCAGCGCAGAAGGAGGTGGATTGGCCACATCCTCTGAAAGCTTACATCCAGCAATGTGAGTCAAGCCCTCACTTGGAACCCCCAGGGCAAGAGTGTCTAAGTAGTTTCAATATTTATAAATTATAAAGCCATGCCATTGTATACATCTATAATTACTCTTGAGTCTTCAAATACTTCAACTGAAATTAAAAAGTTAAATAAAAAGATTCGTATAAAATCAAATTTATGAAATTACACCAGCTATTTCATATTTGTTTCACTCTCCTTTTACATACACAAGATTTCAGTTTCTTCTTACCTAACCTCAGACCTCCCGGAGTCATTGCACTTTTATCCCCGGCACATGTGTTTTTGTTAACAGTGATGTAGCACATCTCAAGGACTCTCTCAACTCTTGCACCATCTGTGCCTCTGGGGCGTAGGTCCACCAAGACCAGATGATTGTCAGTGCCACCTACAAATTGATCAGCAAAATAAAGTCTTACTCATTTTTAATAATAGATGTAACGTAAATAAATGGCATCCAAATATATGGATTGAATATTACATAACTGATTATATATCAATTTTGCTTTTTTATATTGGTGTGATAAATAATATCACGACAATAGTCACACCTATCTGTTTCAGTAGTATTATTATATTTAAATCCATCCTGTAGGCCTGTCATTAAACAGAACTCACCAGATACTACAGTGTAACCTCTCTTAATAAGTGGTTCAACCATGGCTTTGGCATTCTTCAATACTTGCTCTTGATATGCCTTGAACTCTGGTTGCATTGCCTGAATACATGTCGGAATATTAATATAATAATTAACAGTATGTATTTACATATTTTATTAATCAATAAATATAACTTTTCTCGTCTTATATTTAATTGCCAAAATGATATTTATAGTAAAATTATTTTCTTATTCTAATTTAGATTCTAAATAACTTCAAACCCATACTTTATAAAAAAAAGTCCCAAATGAGAAAGAAATTTTCTTTCTCTGGTTTAAAAGATTTTATAGTTAGTTTAGTCTATGCGAAGTGAGTTGAAGTGAATTTTAAAAGAATTTTAAGTTCAAAATAAGAAGCTACCTGGCGAAGTGCTACTGCAATGGCTGCAATCTGGTGCTCGTGGGGTCCTCCTTGCAAAGCTGGGAAGACTGCATTATTTATAGTTTTTTCATAATCGTATAAAGTCTCTTTTCCCGTCTTTTTGTCTACTGACTTTACACCTTTGCGGTAGAAGATAATACCAGATCTGTTTTAAGTAAGGACAAAATGTGGGTGAGATAGCATTCAGGCTTTTAGATAAATAAATATTGCTAAAAGAGGGTATTTATAGGCTTGACAAGACAGCACAGCACATTTGTCAGGCTTTTACATAAGCTGTTTTAACAATATATATTTATTTAGGTAAGGACAGCAAGTTCATAGATCATCATGAATCTGCTTTAACTTGACTGTGTTAGTTTTACAACTTAAGTGTCAACTGTTTAATTAAAATACTCTATCAAATCCTAATTTCTTTTTTATTTCTGTATAACCCAAATCAGAGGCGTCACTAGGGTTGGTGTCACCCCGTCATGATTTAACCCATAGAACTCCTCCGAGTTTTCCAGTGCCAAATAACGGGAATATATAGAATTTTACTGTCTGGTGTCATCCTCCCCCTGATGGTGTCACCCGGGGCGGCCCACCCCCCTAGCAACACCACTGACCCAAATTAATCTGGACAATGCTTTGCAGTTTAAAAGCTTCTCTATGCAATATGGAGAAATCAAAATGATTTTCGTTGTTTATGAATTTGAAATAAACAAGCTAAATTGACAACTGTAAAAAGACTAATGAAATAAAGAAGCTAAATTGACAACTGTAAAGAGACTAATGAAATAAGCAATTAAATTGACAACTGTAAAGAGACTAATGAAATAAAGAAGCTAAATTGACAACTGTAAAGAGACTAATGAAATAAACAAACTAAATTGACAACTGTAAAGAGATTAATGAAATAAACAAACTAAATTGACAACTGTAAAGAGACTAATGAAATAAACAAACTAAATTGACAACTGTAAAGAGACTAATGAAATAAACAAACTAAATTGACACCTGTAAAGAGACTAATGAAATAAGTTCAGAATGCTTTCACGCTTCTTATCATTGATGACAGTTAAGTTTGTTAAAATGTACATTTATATAATTATAAAATATAAGTTATATGTACCCGTACCTAGGTTAGTTGATGCCAATGTATATGATTATCCTTTTCATATTTGTAAATAAGTATAATTATATAAGGAAATAGTATGGTACCAAAAGAAATTTACCTTATGCTTGACTTTAGGTTTTAAAATCAAATGTTTGTTGATTTTAAAAAATTCTGTCTGTTCTCAAATGAATTAAGCCACTTAATTTTTTATTATTATTATCTACCAATATTTAATAAAGCCCACAAAAGTTAATATTAACAAAAAAAACTTTACCCATGTTTACACATCTTTTACAAGAGTTGTAATTATTATAATGAATGTCAGCTTTGTTATTAGCATAGGGAACAACTCTTAATATCTTAAATTCTTTGTTTACCTTGGACCCCTGAGAGTTTTATGTGTGGTAGATGTAACAACATCAGCAAATTCAAAAGGTGAGGGAATAACATTAGCTGCCACAAGACCTGAAATGTGGGACATATCAGCCAAGAGATGTGCCTTGACTTCATCACACACCTGAAAGTGAGCATAATCACCATCAATTCTAACTTACTTTAGAAAGTCCGAAAGCAAAATAAAGTATGTTTTTACTTTGAATTAAAAAAACATTTCATATATCTAATGGCAAAAGTGAACTACTATCATTTTATTCATACCTCTCTAAATGCCTTATAATCCAGGAGTCTAGAGTAAGCAGTTGTTCCAGCAATAATAAGCTTTGGATGAAATAATCTAGCAGTTTCCCTAAGTTTTTCATAATCAATGTAACCAGTCTTTGGCTAAGATGATGACAAAAGACACGCAAAATTTAAATGATTCAAAATGCTAAATAGATACCATGCCATACTTGATAACTTAATTATAAAATGTTTAACATTGATAAAATTGTCTTTTTTTATAAATAATACCGCTAAATTATACAGTAAAAAAAGTAGTAAGCTTACATTCAGCCTGTAGGGCATTGACTCAAAGTAAATAGATGTGGCAGATACTCTCTTTGTGTCCGTCATGAAGCCATGAGTTAAGCTGCAAGAATATGTTATTAAATACCAATAAGTTGTTTAGTTACGTTTTAAATATCACTGTGAGATACCGAGACCTTAAAAAATATCTCCACTTACTTAAAGTTGGGATTTAGCATTATAGTAAAAGCATAGTTATGGGGGTAAGTAAATTTTTATTTCAAATTACACCATATAATTAATTTAAATATAGAGTACACTAAATATATGACATTTGAGATGGCACTGAGTCACTAAGACTCTTACGGGTCCCCTCGGGGAATCCTCCATCAGCTCTTACCTCTCCACCAAGAGGAGCTGACAGACAGGGGCACCCCGATCCGGTCCCCTTGACGGGGTATTACATAATTGTGTCAGTATGCCTACACAATTCAACTTTATTAAAAGATATCAATAATTAAAAAATAATTCTTTTAGCAATTTTTGAAGAATAAAAAAGTATAGTTGTCACAGGATGGCCGCTTCTGATACGATTTTATGTCACGCGAGGCCCCGTTTTCTTACTTTCTCGTGATTGACCTAATTTGCATTTCTTTGTGGGCTTGTCTAACAGTATCCTCTTTCACACAATAATTCACTTCATTAATAGAATCCAAGAAAAATGTTCTTTAATAATGCAATAACAAATATGTACATTTATTTTACAATATGCGACAATGTTCCTTTTACTTTTACTTCCACTAGCTTCATCTCTGTCTCTCAACTTCTCACTTCTAATTTCTAACTCTGCAGCTCCAAAATTGCATGCACTCTTCACCCTTCCAACTCAACACCCGTTTTCCTCGTGTTGTTCCTCTTCTCGTGAACACACCATACCGACTGCCCATTGGCCTTCATTCGACCCTGACACACCACCGCATTCCTTTCATCGCACATGTCTCACATGACAATAGTATTAATATTTTTTTAGTAAAATGTTTGAGGTCCTCATTGTAAGAGAATCATTAATATGAAGTAATATGAGTTCACATTGCTTAGTTAAGCCCTACAAAATGTAAGGAAAGTAAAATACGGAGTATTCAAATTTTGATGATCAAGTTATGGTTTCAGTTTCACTTACTGTCCACCATCTGGCAAGTCCAAACCCATCAATCTATCATGGGGATTTAGCAGGGCTGTAAAGGCTGCAAAGTTAGCTGGACTCCCGGAGTATGGCTGCACGTTGATGCCCCATTTGTCAGGGTCTAGCCTGAATGCTTCAAGAGCTCTTTGTTGACAGAGGCTTTCCATTTTGTCGATATTTTCATTGCCGCCATAGTACCTTTTTTTGAAGTGAAGATTCAAATATTTCTTTTTAGTTGAAATTGAAAAAGAATGAACTGGAACAACATTTAAAAGAATTTTAAAAAATGGTTTTAATTACACTATCCTCAAGTAGAATACTAAATTAATCTCAAACATTTACCTGGCACCTGGATAACCTTCAGAATATTTGTTAGTCATACATGATCCTAGGGCTTCCAAAACAGCTCGACTTGCAAAGTTCTGGAAATGATAAATTCTAGAACATGTACATCTCTCATATCATTTACAAAGAATAATACAAATATTTTGAATTAAATTTGGAAATGCTTTAGAAATATTTTTATAAATAAACCAAAATTTACATTGCCCACAAAAACACACATTTTAAGTATAATTTTCAATCGAACGGCCTTTTTACTTACTTCAGAGGCGATGAGTTCTAAGCCATTAGATTGTCGAAACTTTTCCTGCTTGATGATTTCATAAACTTCAGGGTCATCTGTTTGTATTGTTTCTTGACCTGTCCATTTGGTTCTGGCATATGTAATTCTTTGTGTGATTTGCTATATATAACATAAAAAAAGTTATAAATCTAATTCACATTAAACATTAAAAAAAAAAAAACTTAAGCTACCCAGTAATAAATTCTAAACCCACTTAACTGAATGATGTAAAGTTTAATGAAGTTAAATTGTTTTGGAACAAGCAGCATTAATATCCCTAAATTGGGGTTGCTCAAAGTTTTAATCAAAGTAGGGAGATTAAAAATTAATCTTTGGAGGCATCAGTAGTTCAGCTCTATTCCTGTTGATAGTGGGCCATAATTTATTATGAATTTTGGAATTGTTATACTCTAAAAATTAGCATTAGGCCAAACAATTTTTTTTTTTAGGAATGAGGACAATTTAAATGTATACATTTCTTTTAATAATTTTAAAATAGGTTTTAAACTGAGGCATTCCTCTTCAATAAATTGTAAAGAGTAAGATTCTTGACTTATACTTTCTAATAATGTAATTCTTGTGTGCGTACTTTGAATTTATTAATTTTAATCACACAAATAAACACACCTGGACTTTAATCAAAAAAAGATAACACATCAATTAGAATAAGATAGCACACTACACTAGTTATATGTCTAAACATTTAACTTCTCAAACTAAAAGTTAACCCAACTTTTAAAAAAATAAATAGAAATCAAATTCAATGATTTTCATCAAATTTAGTTCACTAAATTTACTTTATTTACTCATTGTGGCTAAATCTGAATTAAAAAAACAACAACAATAACTTAAACACACACATTGAAAATATCAATGAAGTTCAAATTAAACTTAAATTATGTAAAGTGTAAAGCCTTGCCTTGACATTGAGACAAGTCTATTTCAAATTGTGATCTTTGGGCTTTCTCAATTAGATGGAAATTTAATTTTATTATATATTATAACTTAACGATTTAATGTTACTGACTACTACTGACAGTAGTGATTATTTTTTTATTTTGGCCATTATACTATACCATACTATATAAATAATAAATGGCTATGAAATTGTTGAAACTTCTGGTCCATGAGGGGCATCCACCTATCATCCTCAGTGTCTGTGATTCTTCCATAAACCATAAATGGCTATGGCCCATGGCTAAGACTACACTTAGGGTTGTCTATAAAGTATGTCATTATGCTATTTTTGACCATTTTTAACTCCCCCTATCACTAATTTAGGAACCCCCCCCCCCCAAGTACGTCAAACTTTCAAACTAACATTTTTTTATTTAATCGACATAATAATTAAAATTTAATATAAAACACACTCACAGTGATGTCACTCATGGCAAACTCAGTAACACTTTCTTACACCCCCTCCCCCTCTGGAGCATGACATGCTTTACTTTATCATACTTTATGAATATGGATGGCCCCTTAACTTAACCCATTTGAAATTCATCAGTATCAGTCAATTTGGAATGATTTTCATTCATTAAAATTAAATTAATCAAATGTAAGGTAATAGTAAGAATAAATAAGTAAGAATAAATAAGTAAGAGTAAGAGAGAAGTGAGTTGATTCAGTTGTAAGTTAATTAAATTAACAATTAAAGTCTTAGTCTTAGACTTCAAAAATCATCAAAATTTACAGTTTTTAAATTTAATTTTTAAAGACAAATTAAGTCTACCATGACCAGAAGAAGAAGTTAAGGCTAAGGACTTATTAAGTAAGGCTATACTTAGTTACTTAGACCTATGACTATGACCATGGTATTTATTCATTTATTAAATTTAATTTCAGTCATAATCATCAATGAACTAACTTAGTTACTAACTTTACTTTACTTTACTAACAGTCTAACTCTAACACTATCTAACTTAGTAAGTTTAATACGTATTAAATAGTTTAGACTTAAGTATAACTGGTGTACCAGTGTGGGTAAAATAACTTTATTTAATCTCCGAATGTTGTGCATTTTGTAGTATTGTAGAGTTCAAATGGATGCAGAAAGTTGAAGACGTCGTGGATGCAGAAGTTCAGCTGTCAGCTGTTGCATGGTTTAAAAACAAACGGGTTAATAGGTCAAGGCAATGTTTTATTTCTTCAGCTGATAAAGAGCTTCAAAAACTTCAGTGATGAAATTCGTGTTAATTTAAATCAGCTCCTACTACTACCAACCGATGTTTCCGCACCCTTAAGCCCACGATTCGTTTAACCAAGAATTTCATCACAATTTATTAAACAAAACATTGAATAAAATAATAAAATTACAGTCACCAAGCCAAGACACAAACTAAGCACTATACTAAACAAAAAATGTGCTAAAAATTAAGCCACTTCAAACAATTTTTTTTTTTTAGAATGATTTAGGGAAATTCTATTCTAAAGTATTATAAAATCCTGCATTGCTGCATAACGCTAATTTACCATAGATAAAATGTTATAATACTTATAAAACAAATCAGGCCTTCAGGAACATTTTTATTTAAAGAAGAGTTCAGTAGGAGGATATATTAATATTATTATTATTATTTTTTTTAGTCCCATAAGCCATAACCTCTTTTTTTTTTGAGGTCGTAGGGGATTCTAGTGTTTCCATTAGAACATTCTCGGGCTTAATAGACACTGGCGGCGCCCATCCCTCTCCAGGTCAGCGGAGGTCTTTCTTGATTCTTAGCGTTAGTCATTTCTCAACATTTTTATAGTGGCTATTCGTGGGAATTATTATTATAATATAGGCAATATAGGGTGGGCCGATCGCTCAGGTTCTGTAGGTCCTTTTTTCTTTTCGACATTTTCTTAAAATTGCATCATTAATCGGTTGGGACGGTCAATATATTTGCTTAACTTAAGTCGCATCAACTGCTGATTTTATCCACTATAAACTTTGTGCGACCGAGCATCCAACCCTATAGCCAGTTTATAACTCGACCATCTCCTACGATACCATACAAATAGTCAATTTTGAGGCTGCTACTCCGTTAACTTGACGATCATGCTAAAATCTAAAATAACAACAATGGAGGAAAATACAGATGATATAAAAGAGCAGTTATCTCACAAAAGAAAAACTCTAACCACATTTCCATTTTCTAAAACTACATGCCTGTGCAACTGTGGAAAGTTCAACCTAAATGACTTACCACATCTTCGTGTGAGTAATTTTTATTTTTGTGCCGTACACTTAACTAATTACTTTTACTTTGACTTTGATAACTTTGTCTAATTAATTGACACTGAGTTCACTGACAAAGAATAAGACATAAGATTAAGATGCAAAAAAGAAAAAATCCCACTAGAGATTTATAAGCAAAAAGCCTTCCTCAGCAAACATTTCACACAAAAAGTAAGTTCAAAGTAAAATCTATCTGCTATGTGTTGTCCAAAGTAAGATTAAGTCCAGGCTTACACATACTTCATACTCTATTTAATAGCTACGGCCCATGGTGTGGCATACACCGCATACTTGCTCATCATTCTCATTCATCATTCATAGAATCATAGTCATAGTCATAGCCATAGAGATCTATAACAATTGGGGGGGGGGCCTGAGAGAAAGGACACAAACAGCAGCATGCCATGCTAACTGTGGTCAGTGTGGTTAGCCGACTCTAGTAGCCTAGGGTTAGTCATGTTCCCAATAAATGGGAAAAAGAGCAGGCAGAAAAAAAATAATTTAAAAAAAATTGTTCCCTCTGGGGCTTGAACCCAAGACTTTCCACATTCAAGGCAGACATGATAACCACTATGCTACAAATTATATGTTATTCTGTGAAGGAACAATGCAAGTGAACACAAGAAGGAAGCATTGTTGCCACCACCCCCACCCTATTTTCTCTTTTCATCCCACTATGCTTGTTCACTGTGATCTTTTGAATCCAGCAGGGGTCATTCGTCAGGGTCATTTGCACATGACTGTTTAAGAGAAATATATACAAAGCCCAATTGTAGTCCCACCCCAATTTGCCATTAGTATTTGAACTATTTGTTAGATTGCCTAAGCCTAAAATCATGAAATGTATTACAGTTTCAGTACCAGTAGATTTTACTTGTACAAATAACTTTAATGTCATGTCTAGGTAGTAACAATAATTATTTTAAATACATGGACCATGATAACTGTTTTTTCACTACTAGACATGTGTTATGTCACAATGAAAAACCTATATAATATTTATTTCATTTTAGAAAATTTTACCTGAAGACTACACATACAAACTGTGTGAATATCTGCAATTAGATCGAGATGATAAATTTCTTGTTACACTTCGTATGACATTATCCACGAAAGAAGAGGCCCTGGAATGGAAACGTCGATTTGAAGAAAAATCTTTAACAACACATGTTAAAGACAAAACTTTTCCTAAAGTTGAAAGAGTTAGTGTCTTTAAAGTAAGTTTAAGATAATTGTACTCTTTGAATATTCTCATAATCTTATACTTATATCAATAAGAACCTAATTTTATACTGTTAATCAAAGCTAATATTGGATTTGAGATGTTTAAAAACTTAAATATTAAAAAAAATTTTTTTAAAAATTAAATTGTAATATAATTCAATACTTTTTTATGTAATATTCTGGTATAGAAGTAAAGAATTTATTGATATTATGAAATCAGTAACTTATTCCTATTTCTTAGGCCCAGTACAGATGTCAATTTTTTGACCGCAGGAAAAACAAGAAGAAGCTTCCAGAAAAATCCAAATTTCGTGACTGTCACAGTATTCTCTTCATAAATATCAAGAAATATTTCAAGAATACTGTGTAAGCAATGAGCCATCCTTCCGTTTTGTAAGAAGACAATGAATTTCAATTCTTTATATCATTTTATATACATATATATGAAATTGTTTGGCAATGTGGTTCTCAACCTTGTTGGAGGTTTCGAACCCCACAATTTTGTATGCCCTTTGATTAAGGTTGTTAAGACCGCTCGTTTTTGAGGACCAACTAACCGTTCAAAAAAAGACCGGTTAACCGCTCGTCCTTATATCCCTAATGTTTTGAGACCCATTTGAGAACTAACAAGAGAATGTTGTCGCCTGGCATCGTCTGATGGCATCAAAGCCCGCTTCCCCCCGCTTGCGTTCAGCTCTTTCCACATTGCCCTAAATTCAAAGCATTTTTTTAAATCCAAAAAATTAACTAAACAGTGATGGTTAATTGTCTTTTTTATATTTTATTTTGGGTACTCGTAGTTCACCGGTCTAAATAAGAGGACAGGTCCAATCGTTCGTTAAAGTTAGCAAGGTTTTTTCATTAGTTTCAAAAACCAACGCCTCGCCCCGTCCGTTGTGACGTCATGTTTACCTCTCTTGTGTGTGATGCCGATCAACTCGATCAACTCGCGTATTAAAATTAATAATATAATAAAATTATAAAGCTACGGAGTAAACTATGATAGAATGGAATTTATTTTAAAAAACATTATTTTTCGATCGTCAACTCACCAGAATAATTGAATTTTGCGACGCACACGTTCCCCCTCCCCGTTTTTTTCTGTTCAAATAGGGTTTGAGCTACACTCGGCGTACTATTACTACTATTAAGTACATGTACCTTAATTACGAGAGGTATTTGAAAGACGTAGCAAAGATACCGGGCGATTAATCGGCCCACAAATTCGAGTTCGGTCTTTTAGTGACAGTTTTCCTGCTAGTCAAAGGCATTTGATTACCACATTAATAGTAGTAATAGTACGCTGAGTGTTGACATCAAACGCACAATGTGTTAGCTCTCGTACAGTCACATTGGCTCGACAACTAACCACTGCAGCTGGATCTTGGTATCGCTTTTACTCACGGCGACAAAGCGAGAGGGAGAGGCGCGTTACCGCTTGTGTTGTTTTTTTCACTACGTTATCGCTAGTTTTTTTTTTGGTTGTTGTTGTTGTTGTTTTCTTTTGGGTTACACGGTCCTACGGTCCTGAATAAAGATGACTGGTCCTGGTATGAGGACCGGTTAACCGGCTAACCGTTTAACCGTTAACAAGCTTACCATTGATAGAACCCTTCACTTCTTAAATGGAAAAATCAAATATGATTTTTTATAAAACCTTTTTTATACTCCCACCAAACCCTTGATATTGATTCACTGAACACACGGGGTTCGATCGAACCCAGGTTAAGAACCACTGCTTTAAATTAAAAAAAAAAAACTTCTTTAGGTGAAATAATATCACAATTTCTTTATTCACAAAAGTTTTAATAATTAAATTATTGAACAATAATTTGATTAAATTTTGTAGTGATCGTCACATGCCAACGTACAAAACTGTAGTGCGCCTGCACTATGCTCATGACCATCCTCTGGACACTGCAGACGTGTTGAAGAAACGCCAACTCAATGAGGACATCAAGCAGCGGTTCCTGGAAATGTTCAGGCAAGGGATGAAACCCAAGGATGCCCTCGACAAACACAAGCGAGAGTTGCTTCAGAGCCTAGGACCAGAAAAGTACAGACAAGTTGTTTGTGATGGGTACTATGTACCAAATGTTCCAAAAGCTTACAGGTCAGCAAGAAAACCCCTTACTTAAAGATGCATTGTGGAAATGAATATTTTCTATAAATCAAACTCCTAATATTAAATAAGTAATTGCAGTAGACATTTAAGAGTCACATCCTGGCTTGCTAATTATGTTTTTAGATATGGAATTTTTTATATTCTATTATGTTAATTTGATTGCATATTCCAACAATTTGGTTCTCAGATGATAATTTTCGTTAATTAAATATCAATCTTTATCTTGAAATAGTTTATGGTTTAAAATTATTATTTTCATTTCAGACTGTATCATCAGATATATTATTATATATTTTGTATTTCAGACTGTATTATCCGATTTATTATTATATATTTTTCATTTCAGACTGTATTATCAGATACATGGAAAAGGAGTTTCAGCCAAAACTACAACAAAAAGATCATCAAGACACAATCCTAATCCAGACTGGATAGCTTTCCAAAACTGCCCGGATATCGCTGTTGAAGATGAGGACGGCTGTCCTGCAGATGAAGACAATGTTGACAATGAGGCTGACAGCAACATGGGAGGCCATACTGAGCACAGTGAGCACCTACTGACAGACTGCCAGAATTTTCCCAGTCTTCATGCTCCGCAGAGTAACCCAATGGGATCTATTAAAGACGCCATGTTGTCACAAGGCGACCCAGACACTCACAACCCCAATACCAAGTCTGAAGTGGGGGAGATTGTCTCACAGCACAGTATGCTGCAGCATGATGGCCAGCTCCAGAAACTGGCAGAGACGGCCATAGCCTATCCCAACATCAGTGCCCACAACTCAGTTTACACTGACCTGCGCAGCCAAACACTTCCTCAGACGATGCCAATCACAACATTTTCTGAAACCCACATGGGCATGGGTCTTTTCAACACAGGCCAGTCCTCATGGGAAAACTTTAACATGGCCCACCAGCTCAATGTTTCCTCCAGCCTACCTCCGCAACACAATTTGGGCTTCCAGCATATCCCGCAGCAAATCTCGCACTCTAGTTATATGACTATGTCCAGTTCTGCATGTCAGAACTTAGAATCTCAATTCAGTGTGTCACAGGCGATGGATGATCACAGAGTGCAGAATGGCATGTCGCGTGCTGCTAATGAGTTTGAACTGTTAGCAACCAGCACGGCACCACAGTACAACTGGTCATCACACAACACACATCAAGACAACATAGTTGCCACCCAAGCAAATTTAACTGGACACAATATCCACAAGGGAAAAGTTTTACTGACCAAATACTCAAACTGTAATGACAAAGGCAAAAAATTCAGCATAAAGAAGACAGTTCAGAAAAAAAGAAAAATGACCAAAGAACTCAATGTCAAGCGTGTGACCAAACGTTGGATGGACAGGAAACCCAAGGTCGAGGCTGAGACGCAGAACCTGGCCTCGGAGGTTCTACAGAGCATCTTGCTGACAGACGAAGCAGAGAAGCTCAAAGTTAAGCTCCTGACTTTTTTATCAGATCTGGAGTCCAAGATGAGCTCCAACCCAAAACTTTTTGTGCCCGCCATCAGGAGTTTCCTGCAAGCGGGTGACGATGTTCATGATGATTTTGAGCTGGCCTCACTTCTGAAAGATTTCAAGAAAACAGAGGAAACAATAGTCAAGAAAATGTTTGCCATGAAAACTGAGAGCAGTGAGAACCGAGGCACCCAAACAACCTTGTCAGGTCCAGTTGTCAGGTGCTTCAAGGTCAAAGGAATTGTCTCCCCCACACAAAAATTTAGAAAGCAAAGAAGGTCTGAAACAAAACTGACAGATCAAGGGGCATCAGAGAGTCTGCTTCCCTCAGCTGGCGCAACTTCTTCACTTTGTGGATTATCAGAAGTTTCGGTTGTCTCAGTAGGAACAGATTCCAAGAACTGTCAACTGAGGTCAACTGCCTCAAATGTATTACAGAGAGTTACAAAAAAGCCACGGAAAAAAAATTCAGCAAAGCAGCAGCAGCCAACACTTTCTAAAAAGAGGAAAAAAATAGTGACACAGGAAGCAGAGGTATCCAATCCGAATGTAGTAGAGAACATCTCCAAGCCACGGATTATAGTTCGTTTAAAACATCAAGGTCTAGATTTAGATTTAAAAAATTTAAAATAAAGATTGGATCATCTTTGCCCTTATTTTACGTCCAGGGATTCCCCTAGCAGGATCATTTACTATCAGCTGTGAGTTTATTATCTGAAGATTATATTATAAATGGTTATAAGTTTTCTATTGCGCTATTGTGTTTTTTGGTCACAATAAGCTGATGATCAATAAATAGCCTCACAAATGAAATAGGATCATTTAAAATATATTTGATAAAATCATGTCAAACTTGTAAAATGTGTATTAGTATTAGATATAATATTTAGATTTAACACATAGAGGGCTGGGTTGAAGCAAGAGACCTGGCATCCTTTAGTTGTAAACCCTGTAACTACAATTTACTAAGTATTGGCCCTGCTGGACATATGGCTGTTTTGATCAATATGGAGTCCATTCCCTATTAACAATCTGTGCAGTCCTATGTGTTCACTCCTGTCCTTTTACTGTTAGAGCAGTTATATAGGTACAACGTTGCAGTCCTCATTGACAAGTGAAAATCCCCATATATATATATATATCTCTTTGAAATAGTTTAGTGAGCTATTGAATAGATCTGTTTGATTTTTGGTGAACTTGAAGAAACTATGTTTGTTATCTCTTATAACTTATACACCCTTGCCATGCAGTATTATTTTACACCTCTCAGGGATTGGTATGGTTTGACCTTTACATTTTGTTTCATGAGATCTGATTGTATCAACAGTTTTATTTGGTTTGTTATTTTAAACAGATATACATATATGAAGACCTCAAGAGAAGAAACGGCTACAGTGTACTTGAAATTTTTGTAGTTTTAAGATGATAAAGTTTTAAGATCAAAACTATACAGATTAATTGATTAATAATTTATTAACCAAATACATTTGCATTTTTATAGGGTCGGAGACTTTATTTTCCCATAAAACCACATTCAGAACATTTTATTTTTGAACCTCTATCAAATAGTGGGGAATAACTAAAAAAGTTGAAAGGTGTCTCATAGCCGGTTTTTTCCTTAAGGTCTTCATAATGATTCATATGTATGAAGATGCTTTATATATAGATTCATACATACAAACACATTGTATATGTGAATATATAAAAATGTTCATATATAAATAATATATATTTTGAATCAGTCACTGCACATAAAACACCTATGTATGTGTGTTTATGCTAACTAAAAAAATATTCTAGGTGTATGTGAATGATTCAATTTTTATACGAATTATGTAAGTGAAAATTCTTTTGTACGTAGTACTTATTAAACAATAAATGATTGTTAATTGAAAGTATAGGTTACTGGTAAAATTATTTACTTGATTTATTTCTAGTGAAATACACTTCCTGTAGATATGTACATATTCTGTAACAATATATTAAGTTATTAATCTGTAATAATTTTTAAATTAAACTCTCATGTATGTTGATCTGTTTCATTTTTTTTCTTATTTTACAAAGTTGCCAATTTTTTAAAGATATTACCTGTGTATTATATTCTGTATAAACACGACAATAAATATGTTAAGACTCAATCGGGGGGGGGGGGGGGGG
>MUZC01000705.1:202581-229508 GCA_002072015.1 Radix auricularia | reverse complement strand
GAGGGACAGATTCATATATAGTGTTACATAGAGGGACAGATTCATATATAGTGTTACATGGAGGGACAGATTCATATATAGTGTTATATAGAGGGACAGATTCAGATATAGTGTTATATAGAGGGACAGATTCATATATAGTGTTACATAGAGGGACAGATTCAGAAATAGTGATACATAGAGAGACAAATTCAGACTAAGTGTTACACAGAGGGGCAGATTTAGACAAAGTGTTTAATAGAGGGGCAGGTTTAGATATTGTCCTATATAGAGGGGCAGATTTAGAGATAATCTTATATAGAGGGGAAGATTTAGACACAGATTTAGTGAGTGTTACAAGCATGATAAAAATTGATTCACTCTTGGTGTGTCAACTTTGAACATTTTATATGACAGCCTGGCTACAACGTAGAAATAACTAGACTCATCCAATACTTTCAACGCAAAGGCTGATTTTGAATATCTAAACAACCTGATACAAATTATTGTTGTTAATTTATACCAGGGGTATCCAAACAATATATTGTGCGAATAGACATTTTTGATGATGAAATGCGTGACGAACAATTTGATAACTAACTTGTCTGATGATAATCCCAGGTCACTGTTGATTTTAGGGACATCAAATCTAAAGCCAGAAATATCTACTATTTTGGCATCCAGGAAACAATACACCATTCTGACTAATACAGATGTTTATGTGCAGTGTATCAATGTATTATGAAATAATATTAAATATAATATTAAATAACATTAACATTACAAATATAATAATGATAAATATATAATATATAAAATTCATTATTTACGCCAGCCACAATTCTGTCATTAATCAGTGACTCTGTTAAATGTTCCAATTCACAAGACTTGGCTTTAAGTTTCAGGTCTGTAATAAAACTATCGAAACTTTCTCCCTCACCTTGATTCCTGGATAAAAACATGTGTCTCTAGACTGTAACATTCTTTCTTGGCAAACAATAGTTCTCAAATTTTCTCGACAAACACTTCACAGAATGAAATACCTTGTCACAATCGTCACATTCCTGTACTGTCTATTAGAATGTCTCAGCAACCCTCTGATGACTAGAGTGGTCTTCGTCGATTCGACGGACGAACAATAAAATGGAATGTATTATACACTTCCACTGCTTCATGGCCTATCGCATGCAACAGTGTCATGCTCTGCACAACTTTGCTTTTTTGTCTAGTCCACTGGCTATCTTGTATATTTAGAAGGACTGCTTAAATCTCTTCCAGTGGTCAGCAATATTTCCATTTAGCTCTAGTGGTTGTGGTGGGTGGAGCATGTCCATCTGACATGGAAGTTATGGCGTCAGTACTTCAAATAGTTTTGAGGTCCTATACTTCTGACACCATGTAATAGTTATGTAATCAGTACACTTCTGACACCATGTAATAGTTATGTAATCAGTACACTCTGACACCATGTAATAGATATGTAATCAGTACACTTCTGACACCATGTAATAGATCTTGCGGGTCAAGTAACACGTCTTCAACACTTTGTGGTCTGGGTATCAACTCTTTAATGAATCCTTCAACCAACCCCTGGTTACATGGTCAAACTCACATTCGTTAAGCCAGCAATCTTGTAGTTCACCATTACACACTATCCTAGTTCAATGCACAATCACGTGTCTTGTACATAGTGAACTGGCACGATCATACCATGTCAATACAACTGTACAGTTCCTCCTTCTATGTAGAAGATTATTGCATTCTACGTTCTATATTCAAATGTAAAGACCGCGCTGGCCTGTTGGGCAAGTGAAGCAGCAGTCACACAATGCCCCGCTGCCTTTATTTACCCCACCTAATGTCAGGTACCCACCAGTGCTTGCAGGACCGAGGGACAAATTTAAACCACAGGAACAAATACCGGCTTTCACCGAGGTTCAAAGCCATGACACTCAGTATGCCAGCCAAGCTCACTTCCATGCCCTCTGAACAAATGTAAAAAGTTTAGGTGCTACACTTATCATCTCACCTGTCCTGAGTAGATCAACTGCTTCTCATCATTTTGGAGAGGTTCCCCAGGGCTCACATACTTGCCATAGTTAAATAAGAACATGTCAATCAGACCTGTCAGATCACAATAATGTGTTCATAGATATATTATTATATTTGGCATATGGCAGTGCCCTATCTAAAAGTTGATCAGTTTTAAGAGAAAGTGTTATTCATTACTTAAGAACTGCTGTGGCCAGGAAATGAAGTTAGCCATATTTGTGTGTGTCCACCCCCAACCCCACCAAAAAAATAATTAAAAGATAATTTTCACACATCTTAAAAATATTCCCACAAATTGCGAAAGAGTGGGACTGCAATGACAAAACCAATTAAACCAGCGTGTGTTCAGGTTTACTAGTTTAAAAGTTGGTCACTCATGTTGTGTCGCTACTATGATGATAACTTTACATTGAAACTGACCAATGAGTAGACTTGGCGCCTCATGGGACTGACTGGGAGGGTACTTAATCCATTTGACAAACAGCATGATGATCAAGTAACCAAACATACAGAACAGGAACACAACCATAGGGATGAAGTCAAAGATGATGTTCAGTGGTTTCTTGAAGTGGCTGCAGAGATAGGCCAGAACTTACTTATGTATCTCAATACATGCAGGAAATTGGTTTAGCAAATCAAATTTCAAGTGCATTCAAACAGTGATCTACACTTTAAAACTGATGTCATATGTTAACAGTGATATATAAGCAATTAATATTTTATAACTGACTACATTATACTAACATTCATTTATCATATTTTGTACTCAAAACATTATTTCATTTTATTATAAATCTAACCTCGTTTTAACAGGAAAAAAAAAAAGAGAATTATAATTTATTTAATATAATCGTGGGCAACACTGCCAGACTTGGGACACCCTTGCTTTCTGTCTTTTATTTCATCTGTGTTCTAGAGTCAACATAATCTAATGCCAATGAATCAAACATATGCAGAGAGTGCCTTTAGGTTTATTCTGTAGAGATGAGAGAATGACTTTACCTGTGGTTTAGATAACTGAGAGAAATGCCAAAGAACATATGGGAAACTCCCAATATGACAGACATTTTTTCCTTCAAAGAGTTGGTGAAGGCTATTTTGTTGCTAGACAACTGCCAGATCTGAAAAATACATGTGATAAAAAAAATGTCACATCAAAGTTAAAAGTAGTGGGTTTTTTAAAAAAAAAAAGAAGGGAAATGTGATTTCAGACTGTAACCTGATTGATTTATTGTCTACTTCTGAATAACATTAATTCAGGTCAACTATTAGTATCTCAAATGGGATGTGTTTGAATGGTTTGTCAATCAGAAAGACTGGTCAACTTACAGGATCAACACCCATGGGATAAGGTGAACCCAGGAATGTTTTGTTTGGGTCCATGGTGATCTTTCCACCTTTGTCCAACAAATCACGGTCCAAGCCTGGGTAGCTGGAAATCATAATTGAAACGCCATTGTCATTTTTATTGTGGAACAATTAACTATTAACACGCCAAAGCGCGATAATGCGCAATTTACCTTTTTTTTAACCAAAGCGTGATAAGGTGCGCCTCGATAGAACTCTCTTTAGAAAAGAAATACAGAAAATAAAAACTCTTCAGTGCATGAAAAACAATGTTTCGACTTCCGGCAATGGTGGCTGTTTCCCTTGCTAGTGTTATCGCTCGATTCGCAAAGTTTTTTTGGTAGATTTTACTTTTTATTATTTTTTTCAAAGATGCGATTTCGCTATACTTTATTACTAAAATAATAGTACTAAACTACAGGTAAAAAATAGTTTTAAACTTAAGATGGTCTTCTGGATACGTAAAATAACCATTCTTATCTTAAAAGATGAAGTCAGAATGACAATAATATTATAAATACATTTTTAGCAATTTTAAAAATTTCATAACCAGCTGATCGCAATTTGGTAAATTCTTACGGGATTGGGGCGGAAGTATTCCTAATACGTTAGGCACATTTAGAGTTAATAATGTGCTAGTAACCTACAATAGAAATAATTTCCCAGTTTTGTGCGTTGAAACTAATGTCCTCCCAGAAAATTCATGAGTACGCAGCATTTTAATCATATTTTTACATACAAGTTTTATTTTCTTCCCCTTATATTACAAGAGTTATGTTATTTTGTCCCACTAATTTTACAGTTTGACTTCTATTATTTGGTCCCACCAATAGTACAAAGGAGCAAACCAAGCTGAGAGTAAGTTATTTTACACAAGACTTACTTCAGATTCCAGCTACATCCAAACAAGTTGAGTGGTTTAGAGAAGATGTCGTTGTAGATGAAGCCTGTGTACATAGAGAAAGCCCCCATCAACAGGATGATGTAGCGCCCACCAAAGAATGTGCTGAAAATCTAAACAGATGAGGCAAGGCATTGGGGAGGGAGGGAAGAGAGCATGGCTTTATTAGGAGGACTGGCATAAGTGTACTTATTATGATGTATAAAGTCTTGTGAAATTAAATTAAACACAGCTAGTGTCTTGTCAAATTATATGAAAAGAGTTACAGTGTCTTGTCAAAGTAGATGAAAATAGTTACACTGTCTTGTCAAATAAGATGAAAACAGTTATATTGTCTTGTCAAATTAGATGAAAATAGCTATAGTGTCTTGTCACCATAGCGCAGATGGCTTCAGTTTAAATATTAACCAAGTTAAAATTTTGCAATGAGAAAACTCTTTAAATTTTTTGGAAATAAATTGTAAAATTCCTTGGATTTATAAATGTTTTAACAGGACACAAGAAATTAACATACATGAACAAAAAACACTAGCATGAGAGTAAATATAAAGTGTCCACAAGTAACAGTAAGACAAACAAACATAAAGTGTCCACAAGTAACAGTAAGACAAACAAACATAAAGTGTCCACAAGTAACAGTAAGACAAACAAACATAATGTGTCCACAAGTAACAGTAAGACAAACAAACATAATGTGTCCACAAGTAACAGTAAGACAAACATAAAGTGTCCACAAGTAACAGTAAGACCAACATAAAGTGAGCTAAAAGCAAAGACTACCTCATTCTGATTCTTTTTGGCCTCTAAAGATTTTTCTTTCAAAACCAGGAAGAGAGCAAACAAAAACATGATGAGCCCATGGCCCATATCACCAAACATCACAGCAAACAAGAAAGGAAATGTTATACAGGTGAATGGAGCTGAGGAAAAGATCAATTTAAAATAATTATCTTTAAGGCTGGGGGATAGGCAGAGGAGACTTACGATTAGGGTCAACTAATTTCTGGTCAAATCAATTGAGTTGTATATTTAAAAATATATTATATTTGCATGTGTAATTGATTTTAAGTTGAACTTAAAATGTTAATTAGCACATAAGCGTGATTCAAAACTATTTTGTAGTAAGGCTTTAACTGAACAACACTAGCCCTATGAGAGAATTTGGGAGAGCACTTTAAAAATTATTAGCACTTTATTATTTTTGATATATATTCATGTATGGACAAACAGGGTGAACTTTGAAGTCAGAATGGAAACAACCGAGGACCAGCTGCTTGGAAGGGATGGAAACTGGGATAATCCTAATACCTGGGTTGACTTCCCTGTAGCAGGCGACCCCGTAGGCATCCACAATGTTCTGAAAACCTTGAGTGAACTTGTTGCAGCGGTTGTAAGTCGGGGGCACCATGCGAGACTGCATGCAGTTGATGATAGATGGCACACTGCTTCCACTGCGCTCCTAGTGTTAACACAAGCAGTGGGTCAACAAATGATTTGGAAATAGTAAATAAGTGGTATCACTTGAACATTCATTACATCTTTAAGGGATTATAGGATTAATTAAAGTGACTCAATGATAATATAAATTATTTAAATCTGTATAGCATGAATAAATTAACTCTTAAACCCCCAAAGAGTTGTAATGCGCTCCTGACAGCTATTACCAAAGCGTTGTAAAGCATCCCTAGATAGCACTCTCGTTAGATCACGTAAAGTAAAAACTCTTCAATGCTTGAAAAATGATGTATTCGACTTTCAGCAGTGGCGGCCGTTGCCCGTGCTAATGTTATTGCTCGATTCGCGAAGTTTTTGGGTAGTTTTAAAGATTTTTTTTTGAAGATGCGATTTTCTTATACTTTATTATAAAAATAATAGTACTAAACTTCAGTTAAATATAGTATTTAACTCAAGACAATGTTTTAGATGCATAAAATAACCATTCTTAGCCTAAAAAATGAAGTCAGTATAACAATAATAATATAAATGGATTTAATTCAATTTTTAAAATTTCGTAACCAGTTGATCGCAATACGGGAAACGAGGCAGAAGTTTATTGAAAACCCTTATGGGGCTTTAAGAGTTAATAGCTATTGGAACAAGAAAAGAAACTATTCCATTAATTTACTAGGGCTAGCTGACCAGTGGTAACAAAATATTTGTAGTATGGTCAATATCTACTTAAAATAAATTTTCCTTACAGTTCCCCTACGAAGTGCCTGTTGGATCCGGTCAAGGTCAGAGACTGGACACCAGCACTCAGCGATGAGGCACTTTTGTGTGACATCCAGGTTGAATTGGTTCAAAGTGTGGTAAATGGCCTTTATCTTCCGCACCTTGATAAACCAGACCTTGATGTTCTTTGCCGCGGCAACCAGGACACGGTGGCGGTGGTCTTGGGTTTGGCCCAGTACCTGGGGATCACACAAACTGGTGACTAACTAGCAAGTATGTCTTAATGAATACAAATGTATTATTTGACTAGTAGGCCATTCAATAGCTCACAATGTTGAGACTAATATCAAATCATTCAACAAAACAATCAACTCACTGTGTTTAGATCTTCTATCCTTGTCATCACACCAATGGCCATCTCTCTCCTCTCTGTCTGGGTCTCAGGGCATGGGTACAGAGTGGCACGGTAACTAATGGATACATGAAGACACTCAAAAGTTCAGGCATTACATGTCAAGGTCTTGGTGTTAAGCTTAGGATATTGTTCGAATAGAAACTTTTGACCTAGTTTTATAGAATTTTCATCACAACAGGTTATAGACCTTCAACTCACCCTTCACAGATCTTTTTGATGCGTGCCTTGAGTTGCTCGCCTTGGAAGAAAAGAATGAATACCGACTTGTGCACACTGTCTCCCTGCAGAGAAATGAACAGTAATTGAAAAGCCTTGTCTAAACATAGTAAATGTGTGTGTATTTCTTAGGCTGTTGAGTTCAAATTTTGAAGTTGGATGACAAAAAACACTACTAACTTCATTTGCTGGCCACAACCAGTTGCTCAGTAAATGAATGTAACAGATAATTTGTTTAGATAGGCCACTGCCATGTGCCAATAATATCTATGAACTTATTATAATGATGTGAACTTTATCTGACAGGTCTGAATGACATGTTCCTATTTAACTATTTTTGAACTTTTGTCAGATTTGGCCAAATATCCATTTGCCAATTGGTACTAAGCCACTGAAGCAAAATGACTGCAAACATAAAATTTTTTTTAAAATGGCAAGGGTAGATTGTGATGTACAATCATTAGGCCCATAAAAGTATACTTTGCTTCAATAAGATTTTTGTGATATTTAAACCTTATTCTAACTCAAATCTCAGATTTTAGGATTGCCAGTCAAACAAGATCTCAGAACAACGATATCATGAAAATCAATCATATTTGCTAAAAAAAAGGAGTACACAAATAAGCTGATCACCACTTTGGGGTTTAATTAGCATATATTTTTTTACAGCTCTCATATTGACATTGTCCATGATACACACATTTTGGGTCTACTATGTGGTTATATAAGCATATCTTTTGACAGCTATCATATTGACATTGTCCATGATACACACATTTTGGGTCTACTATGTGGTTATATTAGCATATCTTTTGACAGCTCAAGTATTGACATTGTCCATGATACAAACATTTGGGTCTACTATGTGGTTTTATAAGCATTTCTTTTGACAGCCCAAGTACTGACATAGTCCCTGTAAGAGATAACAATCATTTTACACTTACAGTTACAGGATCTTCCATTGGTGAGTCAATCTCAGCCTGTCTTAAGAAAACATTTCCCCGACAAATGCGCCACAGCATGACTTCAAAAGATGGAATTCTTTCTCTTAGTATCACCCCAGCTACAAATCTGGTGAACATTTTTGTAGAAAATAAATTAAATGCATTTACAAAGTCTTATCAAATGTACAAATCATAAAATAAATCTAAATAAAAAAAAAAAAGGTTTAAAAGTAAAAAAAAACAACCTTTATCTAATGGACAGAAACTTTAAAATTTAACTAATAACCCTAAGTCTAATGGACAGTAACTTTAAAACTGAACTAATAACCCTAAGTCTAATGGACAGAAACTTTAAAACTGAACTAATAACCCTAAGTCTAATGGACAGAAACTTTAAAACTGAACTAATAACCCTTAGTCTTATGAACAGAAACTTTGGAAATGAGCACCAAAAAATCCTTGGTTCATTGTCTAAGAAGGAGAGTAAAATTACCCCAGTCTCATGGGCTGACCAGCTCTGGCAACCTGCTCATCTCCAAGCAGACCGACTCTCTCCTCGGTCAGGCTTGGGTCATGAAGAGCCTGGTGTTGTTCCAGGGCCTGGTAGAAAGGAAAGAGAAGTCATTAACAAAATGAATATAAGAAAACATTCATGAAGTTCATACTTAAGAGTTTCTTAAAGAGAGCTGCAAGAATTTTTTATTTCAAGTGTTGCCAACTCTTGCATTTGTCTCATTACCAGTGTTACCAAAGAAATAAAACATAGAGGCAGCAAGTTACTTCTCATTCTGAAGTTATTTAAAATTTATTTACATTGGTCAAATTTAAATTCACCCTTACGTGCATTATTTGGATAAACAAAAACTTAATCTAATGAGCTTTTCTTTAAAGGAGATGTTAAATTAAGGTTCATTAAGGCTGGATGTGATGTCATCTTCTTATTTCAATCACACAGATTACCAAGCAACTAAAATAAAATCAGGCCACAGTTAGTGATAACAACTTTTAAGTTCCGTCTGCCATGCTATTAAAACCTACAGGTCGGTTAAGTTGGAAAGTTGGATTAGATAAAAAGCCACAAAGTCAATGAGTCCAATAAAACTTAAACACCAATGAAATGGTCCCAGTCCAAGTCCCAGCTTAAGGATGATAAAATGATAAACTCAATCATGGGGAAGTGCAACTATGAGAAAAACAAGTGTTGCTAAAACATGTAAGGGAGATAACTACTCCCCACTTTGCAGTTGCATAAAATAATAGAGAAAAATGCAACAGCTGATAAAGTAAAGGGGAAAAGCTCTGAACTTTCAACAAAGATATTTCCCTTCTCCTACTTAAATTATCAAAATACTATATAGGGGATCCTTAAAAAAATGTAATTTTTTAAAATTCAGTTCAGAAATCCCAACCAGGCGTTACAATCAGATGCCTGCTACTTAGACTATGTAACTTGCCCATGCACACATACTATTATGACTGATTAAAAATTATGCTTTTAAGCATTTTATGATAATATATAAATATATATATAGAGTAGGGCCATGGTATAAATAATAGGACATTTTCTTTATACATGAATCTTATATTTATCTTTTCGTTAGACCTCCACCCCCTTTAAGCATGAAGCAGCATGGGGTCAAATGTGTTGATTAATGATAACACTTTAGTGGCATTGATGTGTGATTTAAGAGATATTCTTAATCTTGTAATGAATGGGATTTCATATTATTGTTCTTGATCAGTGAAGGCTATTTATTAGATAAAAGTTCCTCAAAGAAATGATAAATACAACTTCATAATGGACACCCATGCTTCATGCATAAAGTGGGTTGGGTCAAAAGAAATGCACACATACAGTTTCATCAAACTTAAGTGCATAATAATAACTAAAGCACAGATTCTCAACAGATTTTGAGCCACAAAGCCAATTAGAGTGACACAATGTAACCCCATGTAAACTTTTTATGGATTAAAAAAAGGGCATAAACTTTAAAAAAAAATATTTTCAGCATAATCCGATTTTATTGTTAAAAATTTTGTAATATTGGTAATGGGATAAATCTTAAGCCAAATTTGTTTTTGATTTAACTTATCCAGTTTAACCTCAAAAGATGTTGTGACCTATGGGTTGGGAACCTGTGATTTACAAAATGAACTCAAAAGAAAAACACCAAATTGTGTGTTGCGTTTAGCAATAACAAAAGCCACAAGAGAGCTACAGACAAGCTATGTGCACTTTTTTGTTAATGAGATTTGAGGTCAAGGGAGTGAATGAAATATATTGTATGGCAATCACAATGATCACAGGATTCAAGCAGACAAAAACTTAACTAGCTGACTAGTAGTACAGAGCAAGGAAACAAAAGAACACTTGTAGTCCTCATTGGTTTCTGGTTTAATTTGGGCTTTCCTGATCTCACTTCTCGTATGCTTTGAAAATAACTCAATAACTTCTCTTTAGAAATGTGTCTAAATATATTCCGCCTAATTAAAAACTAATGATGTTCAATTTTTATCATGCTGCACACAAATAGTCTTTTGAATTAAATGAATATTGTTTGACCAAAATGTGCCATGGGGCTTAAGGTGCCAAAACCAAACCCGCATTTAATAAAATATTCACATTTGAAATAAAAATCACAAACAGCAAAGAAAGAGGGCAACGGATAAAAGAAAAGTTAAAAATGCACAAGATAACTCCATACAACACAAATAAATTAAAAAAACAACTTTAACCCACCAATAGCGAGGATGCGGGCACATCACCAGACGATATACAGATGGTGCCATTATTGGAAGGAAAGAAAGGTGATACATGAACAAAAAAAGTTCAATAATGAAGACTCTTTTAATGTACCAGATTTTAAAAGAAAACCTAAAGATTATTAAGAAAAAAATGTTTTCTTTCAAATATTGAATGCAAAACAATGTTAGTAAATAAAGTTGATGAAACCAAAACCTTTAAAAACTATTAAAAGACTTGAAACAAAAATTAAGAAACTTTCCAATGAAATCAATTGTGAATTTCAACAAGTCTTAGCAACAAATATTATTCAAAAATTGATTATGCTCAGCTGTTTTTTGTTGAGTTAAAAACACAGTTTTGTCTGGTAGTTCATATATGAATATAGTTGGTTATTTTTACAGAAGCTGTAGAACAAACTAATCCTAAAATAACAGTGTTGCTGTGGGTCAACCTGTAAGCCATCCTTCTCTCAAAAGGTTGTATTAGTTAGGCCATGTTACTCTGTTATCTACTTAAAGGTTCCTTTAGATCATTTTACTCCATTGTCTACTTGAAGGCTTTTTTTTGTTGTTGCTGACATGCTTATATATTTTTTTTGTTGTTTTAGGTTATCCCCGGACATTCTGCTACTTATAACAAAATGTGAACCCTGTTTATTCTTCTGATGTCAATGAAAAGGAAAAAAAAATTGCTCCAAATTATATTTACTTTTACCTAATTATTTTTCCTGTAGTGTCTCTACATTTGTTGGTACAAATAACCTGGACTTTTTATTTCATTTTCATCACTGTTATTAGAGTTTAAGAATTAAAAAATGATTGTAAGGTAACATTCACCACCCATTCAAGATTAATAAAAACTCAAACTGCTTTGCTAAAAATAATTTTTTTAGTTAAAAAATGAATACGTTCATCTATGATAATATAAATGTTTTAGAAAGGATAAAATGAGCCCTTATATGTTGTAACAAACTCCTATTTTATTGACATACACCTGACACCAGTTGAAAGAGTGCATCAAAAAGGAGCAAAGAACAAAGGGAGAAAAATAATTAAGCTCTTCCTACAAACTTTTAATAACATCCCGCTGTAAGAAAATCTTTATTGTTAGGTCAGTGAATCTCACTGTGTTAAAATTAGATTCTTTTGACGGAACATCTCACTCACCTCGTCAAAAAATGTTTGTGTTTTCCGCAGGATGTGCTTGAGTTCTGTCAGCTCTAGGAAATTGCGTTTGAGAGCTTCAGAGTTGGAGTTCACTTCTTTCATTTCATTTTCCAGCTTTTCAAACGTGGCCTTTAGTTGAGCAAAGTAATTATACATAAATTTTTAAGTACTTTATTTTAAAATATCAATAACTGTAAACATCCGGGTAAAGGTAATTTTAACATAAACAATTTGGAGAATAAGTAGCACTGCCAGCTTATGAAAGTGTCAAATAAGATTTTATTGACTCATTTATGATCCTGGGCTTGAAATAATTGATCTCAGCACTTTCTGTTTAAATCAATGTCTTACTTAATTTTTCTTCTCATTTAAGATTTACAGGATTGACTTATTAATAATATATTGAAGAGATTTTAAAAATATGATTCATCCAAAAGAAACTTTACCTCTAAGTCAATCATCTCCCTTGGTGCAGGGGCGTCTGGGTTATCACCGGTGTTGAGCATGGGGATGCCATCTTTGTTGATCTCCTTTTCCAGAAACCCTGAAATGTCAATGAAAGATGTTACAGCTAAACATACTTATTTTAAAAGCAAGAAATTGAAATAGAGAAAATCATTCACTTCCAATTTGTACAGGTTTATTTCAAGTATTTTAGTTTTATTGCCATACAGCCACAGGGTTCAAAAGATTTTGGACAAAAGAAATCTTAGCAATATATTGGTTAAAAAAAAATCTATTGAAATCCTATTGTTTTGTTCAAAATTACCTTTGGTGCAATGTATCTAACTTAAGAAACTGAGCATGGTTTCATTAAAAGACTTACTTAATTTCCTCTCCATTTCCTCACAACGTCGTATTTCATTGACAAACTTTCTTTGGAAAGCATTCACTTCTGGAT
Organism: Radix auricularia; assembly: GCA_002072015.1. Classification (NCBI taxonomy): domain Eukaryota; kingdom Metazoa; phylum Mollusca; class Gastropoda; family Lymnaeidae; genus Radix; species Radix auricularia. Next base: position 216,669 of record MUZC01000705.1, on the reverse strand, counting down.
TTAACTTTGAAAAAAAACAAACAAATAAAATGAATGGCAAAAATAATCTTTAATATCTGCAAGCTTTATGAATACCAATATATAGAAATGAAACAACAGATTTCAATGTGTCTTCCTCTTGTTTCACCAAAAACATTGTGAATTAGGGCTGATTGAAGTTTAAAAACTGTGGTCTATTTTTTTATATATATAGTGGCCTTTTGAATAACAAAATAATATAAGTTGTTGTCCACTGCATGGAAATCTAAAAGACTTAAGCATGTATGACTCTATTCAGGGCATCAAATTCATCTTAAGAATAAAACACTTGTTTCTTCTTAAAAGTTATTAGGGATATTGTTTCATTATTTAATTTTGTACTGTATATTTCAATATAGTTTCTAACTTTTAAAAATTCTTATTTATCTTTTGCTTTATTCTTATAACAGGTATTAGCCTTATATCTTTCACAGATAATTTAATTGAACCCTATCATAGCAATGACAGTTTCTTGATTGTGATTTAGGTTCAGATGACAGCAGCAAAAAATGTACACAACAACAACATACGTCTCTAAATTGGACCAAGCCCAGCTCCCCGAGTTCTGAGACACAAGTGTAGGCAGCCTCTGACTGTAGAAACATCTGACACAAGGTCATCTTCTCACTGCGCAGCAGTGACTCCATGGCCATGCTTGAGTCTTGATTGGAAAACAAATTAAATCCCCACAAAAAAGTGTGAGTGCAATATTGTACTGGTGTCTAAACAGATGCAGTTAAACGCACTGCTCTGTTCTATGTTCAATACTGGTTGTCACGTTCTCTAGATTGTTTCAGCCTCAAGCATTTTAAGATTCTGTAAAGAAAAATATTAATCCAAATAAACATATACATTAGCATTGATACAGGAACTAAGAATGAAAATAAAGTTAAAACCTAAAAATAACAACCAATTGTAGCAATTAACAGCAGCTCACCCCACTTGTAATAAGTAACAACAGGCGTAGTGGTAAGCAGATTAGAAAAGTAAAATATTTTTATACAATAGAATCCCTTAAAATGTATTTATTAACTACTCACCTTTCATGAATTTGACATTTTTTTAAACTAAAAAATATTTATTTTGAACAAAAAATATATCGAAAATTTAAAAAAAATGGAGTGTCAAATAATGAGATAAAAAACTGTTAGTTTTCTTCTTTAGCTGGGTAGGTAATGAATTCTTCAGCTTGACAAACTATATTTTCTGAGGAAGTAACTTTTAGATAATAAAATCAAGCAAAGAAGAACTCAGATAAGTGGTGGAACATATGATTGTATTTGTATTTCTCAGTCTGATAGAATATGAATACTGGGGATTTATGACAAAATAAATGTATCTGGTTTAATACAGTGTCAATAGCTTGTTTTGTTTTTTTTACATTCAGGGATATGCTGAAAGCTTATACTGGCTATAATAATCAACACAAACACGCCTGTGAAGATGAGCATTTTCTAAAAACTTGTTTTCATGTGATTGTTTCATGAACAAAATAATTATTACCGTCAAAATTATCAACAATATAAAACATTACTTTGTCAAAATTTCACGCCTGCACTGTTAGCAACTGATCAAAAGAGGTTAACAAAACTCACAACGTCATGCAGCACAAGTTTATGGTAGCAGCTAAGCAAATAAAGGTTTAAGTTACAATGTTGCCAGGTACAACAGATGTAATGTGGAAAAAAACATGAAGCTCATTTGAAAATAAAACATGGAAATTAGCTTGTGCCACAGCTGTGGGTCTCTGTTAACTGGCAAAAATATATCAAAGGGAATATGATGGATTAGCAAAATGTTTTGTCAAGACTGAAGTCCATTGTTGATTCAGCATGACAATAAAATTTATTGATAGTATTCAAAAAACTATTGAGAATCTATTTTTAAAGAATGAATTTTAAATACAAATACAATTATGCCTAGAAGCTTTTGTTAAAAGAGATGATTGAAAGCATGAAAATGGTTTAAATAACCAGTGGGTTATATAATCAAGAAATTTCATCAAAGATGGAAGTGTGAACTGCGCATTCCCTGCTAAAGCATGCCTCAGTTCTATGCATCATTGCATTTTTTTTCTTTAAAAAAAAAAAAAAAAAAAAAAAAAGTACTGGAAAGCCACATGTAAAAGCAGTATGATCAAATATTCCAAGTAGTATAACAATAAGAAATAATAAGCTCAAATGTTGCTCACACAAACCACTTGATATAGGTATGTACTTTATTTTCATATGCAGATCTGAAAATTACCTGAAAACTTGTTCACTAATACTAATCCAAAACTGTCCCCTGTTCACCTGGACAGACACTTAATCACATTGTAATGACAGTTTCTTTGTGCTAAATGAGGAAGAGGAATTTAGTGTGGCCAGGTCAATGGTACAACCTTTAGCCTCAAAGAAAATATTTGCTGTAAACCATATTTTTTATTATAATTTTAAACTGCCAAAAAATAATCTTAGCCTTTTTTCTGAGTAAGTAAGTCTTTACACTTATGGGTGTACAAACGTTTTCAGAATTCTCATACAGTTTTAAGTTACTATCCAAAATTTATAGACAATACCCCAATACATTAATAAAAATAATTTGTAAAATGTGTAGGCAATAAATTTGGTTTTGTGGGCGTTAATTCAAAACCATCAACATCAAAACCCTTTATTTTATAGGAATTAAATTTTGTTAAACAAAATCCAAAAAACATGTCAAGAAATGAAATAGTTTCTGATGGTTACATTGCATTTGATTTGGATAAAACGTTTGAAGAGGTCAGGTTATTTTTAAAAGATATTATAAAATTGAGATCATTCAATAAGCATAAGTAGTGCCTTGATGTATCATCCAGTGCATATCATATTGAAAAAATGTAAAAATTCAAGTCAGTACAATTTCTCAGTTTTCCTGTTGAAACTGGTTTTGAAACATAAACATTTACAGCACATAAAACAGCTTTGATATCTAATGGGGTAAGTGGTATGAAACTAGCACACAATCTTATACTATGAGGAATTCTTTTCCTTAGAAAAAAAGGGTTAGCTGGAAAATTTCAAGATACTGTAGTTATCTGGAGTAGCATAGACCCCGATTACAATAAAAGGTAAATTAATAGGTAAGAAAGTTGTTTTCAGTACTGCTAATAAAAACTGAGTTGATAGTTATTTAAGCACTAACAGATTTCAATTTAGCCCAATATATTCACATATTACTAGAATTATATATATTCTGATGACATGAAACGGCTTTCAGATCATATAGGATTAGACTATAATTAATCTCCACAAAGAACTCATAAAACATTATGTTATTCATATCTGCATAAAACTATATTAATAAAGTTTATTTTCTGTTGTTGTTTTTTTTGTGTGCAGTGGAGAAAATGTATAAGAATGTAATTCAAACACAATTAATTTTTAGCGCATTTTCGAGAAGTCGAATGCGCTATTGCACCCGTTTTGTCCGTCCGTCTGTCATCACCTTTGATCTCAGCATCCATAAGTCCTAGACCCATGAGGTATATATGTATTTTGTATGTCCTGACCTGCCATTTGTGCATCAACACTCAGTTACTCGATCCGTTAAAAAACCCCGTTAAAACTACCAAAAAATATTTCGAATCGAGAGGTAACACTAGCGCAGGGAACGGCCGCCATTGCCGGAAGTCGAATACATAGTATTTCAAGCATTCAAGAGTGGTGCGAAGGCGTGCAAAAGAATTAGTTTGTTTTTTTGTTGTTTTTTTGTTGACGTCATTAGAATGTGTGTAAAAGTTTAGAGAGTTTTACGTCATCATTTGTGGTGACTTGTAGTTAGATTAAAGAGAAAATAAATTTTTTTAAAATGTAAAGAAATGACTTTTAAATAAAAAAAATGTCAGGTATATTCATTACACAAGAAAATTCATAAAAATATGTCTAAAATCTAAACACAATTACTGATAACTACATAATGCTGATATCTAACATAAGTACTGATACATAATACGAAAATGCGCTAACACGTCCTGAGTTCCAAAAGGGACCAGGCTTAACATGATTTTTTTTTTTAATGCAAGTATTAAGTGAAAGCAATTCATTTAATCCAATCTTGTAGCTCTCAATGAATTGATGTAAAGTCATTGAACAGCACATCTCTAAATTTTATTGTTCAAATAATTTTAAATAGAAAGCAGTAATCCACATGAAAATTTAGTTGTGACTTCTGAAAGATGTTAAAATTGCACTTAAAAATCAATAAATAAATTCAGCATATATTTAAAAGTATAGCTAAGCTTCAATTGACCATGATGATAGGATATTTCAAATATGAATTAAAACATCATGTCAAAATCTTTTAAACAAAAATTATTTTCTTCTTTAAAAAAAAAAAAACCTGGTATATTTGGATTTCTTTTTTTTAGCCTTTAGCAAATAACTTTTACAATGAAGTGCACTATTTTCATGGATCATTAAAAAAAAAAAAAACTATATGAGATTGCAATACAGTGTTACCTTGATATACATCCTTAATGAAATCCAGATCCAATTAGGATGTATACCAAACAGGACATTAACCAAACATATTTTTACCCATAAGAAAAAAACAGAAAATGATTAATCCATTTCCATGGAAAAAAATAATCATTTTGCTATTGGTATATTATACATTTATTAATGTAGTTGTTAAAAATAATTTTAAACACTATTTGATACTAAAATACATAAATATATGCACCATTCTTGCCCTTTCTCGAATAATTTCCTATGAGATGCTATCACCAGGTAATTGTTTTTCTGTTATTCAGATCACTAATGTCCCTGATCTTTGTTTTGTAATCCCTTTCACCCTCTTCACAAAATTAGCCAATTCAACAATATCTTTGTTTTTCACAATCGTAGAAAACATCACTCTCGACATTTGTTTAGCTATGACTTAAGTCACGAATATGCGTGCCAATTTATTCCTCTTCAAAAATATCTTTTTTCACCCCCATGGTGATTCCAACCATATTTTTGTTGCTTGGCTGCTCTGTCTAACCTTTTTAGAACTCATAGTGAATTAACTAAATATTTACGAGAAAAATACAAAATCATGTGAACCTTGAGTTATTGTGCGAGTCTTCATTGTATAGAAGCAACTGGTGTACTAATATCACGAGAGTTAAACAAACTTTTGCACAGTGTTGTGATTCACTGTTCGTCACATTTTGCAAAGGATTTGAAAAAAAAGAAATTAAACAATTATATTTTTGAATTATAGTTACAGTTAAAAAATATTAAAAAAACTGATGGAGATAAAAGAAAACAATTCTAAAAAAAGCTTCTAGGAAGAAAAAAGAACATTTAAAAAAAACAGGAGACCAAAGAAAGCCATAACACGACTAGCTAAAAAACAGTTGTTTTATACATAAGTGACACCAAATAGCAGACAATGCATGGGAGAGTAAAATCTTAAGGTCCACAATTAGAAAATTTAAAATTTAGAGGGTAATCAGAGTACCTTTACAGATATTGATAAAGACTTATTGTTTAAAGACGCACCAATGGCCACGATTAAAACTGACAGGCTGAGAGTGAAAAGAAACTTTCCACTATTAGAGCGTCTAGATGAATGTTTTGAATGATTTCTTTGTCATGATATGTCAGGAACAATCTAACTGTCAATACTATTACTATAAATCATAATTATAGTATAATAGGCCTAAATCAAATCATGCCATGACTATATGAATCAACTTTAAATACAATATTACATTACAGTGATGTTAATTGAAGTAAAGCCGAAAGGGGGCTAAAGCTAAAACAGTTGATTTAGTAACTGAAATTTTTTATTATTATGTCTTTTTCAATATTTATTATAATAATTTTATGACATTCAGACAGCCAGTGATGGCCAGGGTTGCCAACTCAATAAAATAACATTTAATGACAAATATAAGAACTCTCAAAAAAATTTACGGACAAAAACAATTTTTTACGAACACATTTTACATAAACTGATGAATATGAAGAATAATCCAAGCATTGGAGCAAAAAAAAAAGTAAAGTATCCATATGAGCACGTCTCTATTACCATGTTCACGTTTTAAACGTTAGTTTATTGTATTTTGACATTCATTATCATTGACAGTGTTTAATTCCTCCTGCTTATGATCATACATAGAAACATTTACACTGTCGATCATTGTAGGAGTAATTTTTCCCGGTACATTTCTCAGAGTCAGTAAACTTTCCAACATTGAAGTAGAAAATTTGTTTCTCAAATTGGTTTTCAATAAACTAACAGCAGAAAAAAAAAGGGTTCCACTTCTGCTATTCCATAATAATAATAATAATAATAAAATGATGATTTATATAGCGCTGTATCCCAGCAAGGAGCCAGGCTCACAGCGCTTTACATGGAAACAAAAATACATATATAAATAAAAAGAAACATTCATAGCATATTAACTACATAAATAACAATACGGTATACTCAATACATCAGCTACGCTAATCAATTACAGAAATGTGGTTTTATTATTTTTGAAAATAAATTTTAAAAAGATGTGTCTTAAGTGCAGTCTTAAATGACTTAGCAGTTGAAATGCTACGGATGTGTAATGGAAGAGAATTCCATTGTTTGGCTGCACAAAAGGAGAATGACCTTTCGCCAAATGTTTTAGTTCTTATCTTAGGAACACAGAGAATGCGTGTATCCGCAGAGGAGCGTAGCTGACGACTTGGTGAGTAGACTGACAAAAGTTCAGTAAGATATGAAGGGCATGAGTCAGAAAAGAAGTTGTGACACAGAACGGCCAGTTTGTAATCAATTCGGGCTTGTATAGGTAGCCAATGAAGAGAGTAAAGTAGCGGAGTAACATGGTCATGTCTTTTTGCCCTTAGAACTAATCTTGCAGCTGAATTTTGAACTCTCTGTAGTTTTTCAATGCATTGTTTTGGCGCACCTGACAGAAGAGAATTGCAGTAATCCATACGAGCTAGAACAAGAGAACAGACTAGAGTTTTTGTTGCACTGTCTGTTAAGTAATGACGGATTGAACTGATCTGACGAATGGCAGTATAGGCAGAGCGACAAATGTGATTGATGAAGTTGTTGATAGACATGTTGTCAGAAATAATGTAGCCAAGATTCCTAGTCGATGTTGTGAACAGTATATCAGAACTAGCCACCTGAATAGAATTTGGAAGAATCAAAGTACTGCGGGATTTATTGTTACAGAATAGCAGTGCTTCTGTCTTATTATCATTCAGAAACGCCGACATTGTTTGTGCAAACTTCAAAAGTGGTGGAAATCTGTTCCCTTTCTTTTCAATATTTCTAGTCATTTGTCCTATTTGATGCCAGAAAGCATCATAACCTCAGTCGGCCTTGACATTGCTTAAATCCGCAACTTGGTGGTCAATTAACTCGCCCTCTAAACAATCAAAATCTGCTGGAGACCCAATTTGTGGAAAAAGCTGGGCCAGTTCCAAAATTTCCGGCTGTTCCACCAATACTCTGTTGCTAATAGGAATTCTTTTCTGGATTGCACCGACTGCATTGGTATAAAATGCAAGAACATCAACATAAAACTTTTCTTAACAGTCATTGGATCATCTACTTTTTGCAGCTGTAGTTTAGTTTGATGACCAATGAATAATTTATTGCGTGATTTAAAGTTCGTACTTTCCTAGCTGTCCAGAAAGCTCTCACAGTTTATTAATAGAGCGCGGGATGCCACTAAAACAATTTAAAAATTAAAATTTTTCCCAAGAAAATAAATATCACAAACATGATTTACTGATTTTTTAAACGTTGAAATTCCACGTTTTGTCAATTTTTTAAAGGCTAAGGACGTATTAATTTTTTAACGGAATTTTACGACAAATCTTTACGGACTGTCAGTAAATTTACGGACGGTTGGCAACCCTGGTGATCAGTGATGGCAGCCTGGCTATCCGTTATATAAACTATATTATATATTATTAATAGGCACTTGGGTGAAAATTTCAATTTTTTTTTTAAAATATAAAAATGTCATAGATGTGTAGACCACAGTAAATGATTAACAAAAATATAAAGATGAACGTTCTAGCTCAAGTGGTTAAAAAGTTATGAATTTTTTTGTAAGACCTCACAATCACTTTTTTTAACATGGAGTTTTCCTCCACATGTGTGCCCCTTTTTAAGCTTTTTTTCAAACGCGAATGATTTGACTGCAAACTTATATAAAATTATAATATTTGCAGGGAATATAACTTGATATGAGTTCTATGATATACAACCTCAGAAAATAAATTTGTTTGAAGATAATACATGAAAAAAATATATTTTATATGACTATATTTCTCTTATAAAAAATGTAAAAACATGCTGACTCAACATTTTTAATTTAAAAAATTTATTATACACTTTATAAAATAAAATAAGTTATAATAAATAATAAGAATAATAAATATATTTTTCAGAAGAATATTAAGCTTTCCTTTGTAACTGTATCATGAAAAAAATTTGTATAAACAATAATACAGGGAATTATTGATTCGTTTAATTGAAATTGCTGATTATACTTTTTTAACTTCCCTTTTTCTATATACTTTTTTTCTCATCTTAATATAAAAAATTTACAATGTCTTTTATTTTTTAAATTAAAATTATGATTATAATAGCTTCATTTTGTTAATCAGTGTTGTGTTACAAATTATTAAACATACAGGTAGGTAAAACTTAATAACAGGATGGTTTTTTTTAGTAATATTAGTATTAGTTAAATCTGGTGCATCTATGCAATAAAGTTAATGAGCCAGAAAATGTGTTATTTTCTTTGTGAATTCTAAGGAGTATTGTGCAATATTGTGATAAGTGTGTAATTACTGGATATTTCATTATTAAAGGTAAGTGCCTTTTTCATTTTAAAAATAATAGCCCATTGGAAAAATGATCTACATCATATAAATAATTACAACAAATAATAGAAAGCTAAAAAATCTTTAAAACTAAAAATGCATAATCAGAAATAATCAATTTGAATCTTTCATTAACTTAAAATTTAAATAATTTAGCATGCTTTACTTTCTAGTTTTGTCAAATTTAATAATCACTTTAGACTCCATGATATAGACAAATATTTCTAATTAAATCAGTATATTAATATTAAAATTAATATATACTGCAATACTTATAACTTATAAGGCCTAACAGAAGGCAGAAGGCCTAAAGCTACTAAACTGATTAGTGAATAAGGCCCAATAAGTTAATATATTAATTTTTAAGTATATTAAGTCTAAAAAATCTTAATAAATAATATCCTACTTGAATTTGATAAAAAATAATAATATTAGTTCATAGTGGTATTATAATTATAGTTAAAATATACTTAAGTAAACAAATTAATTGATTATGCTATTAAATTCATAAAGTTTTAAACTAATATAATGAATTCCAATCAATAATCCACTATAATACCCTTAATGTGGCAATATATACACTTAAAATCATTGCCGTCGTTATCGGTAATAGGTAGTTTTCCAAAACATGTGTTAAAAAGTATGTAAACAATGGAGGTGGCCATTTTCATTAAGTGCTTCCTCAATAAATATACGGCCTACATTCTTCAAATTTGGATATGTTTTTCTTCACATAATGAATTTATTACCTCATAAGAATTACATGAACCGCATTTTCAAATAAAAAGTTATTAATGGGTGAACATGAGCTACCATTAACCTTCAATTTTCAATGTTAAAACCTTGGGGAAAAAATTCGATTTAAAAAAAAAAATGAAACAGGCAAGATGTCTGCCTTAATGAATGGGCGGATGTTGAATTTATTACGGCGCCAATAATCGACTATAAACATTGAAAAAACGATACACTCAATAAATTAAAAAGTGGAGGTAGCCATTTTGACAACGAAATTACGATACCAATTTTTCGGGAATATCCGGTCGATACCCAAGTGCCTAATTTTATCATTACATAAATTAAAGTAATTTATATTATAATTATATAATTTCATTATAAATGATTTATATTATATTTAGGGCTGTTATCGATTAAATTAAATTTAATCGTTAACTTTTGATAAATTACNAAGCTAAAAATAAAGATGTATGACGTCATTAAACTGAAAATGTCAAGGGAAGTAATAAAAATAGGCAATTGATATTTTTATTAAGTTATTTTTAAAACATAGTTAACAATGAAAATAAGTAAAATAACGTATTAAAGTTTAGGCACTTGAATGAAAATTTCTAATTAATTTTAAAATATAAAAGTAATACAGCCGTATAGAAATTGTTTGATGATTAACAAAAAGATAAAAATCATCGTTTTATCCCAAGTGGTTCAAAAGTTATGATTTTTTTTTAAAGACCTCATAATCACTTTCTTCACTATGTTGTTTTCCTTCACATTTTTTGCCATTTTATGGCATTTTTAAAAATTCCCATAACTTAAGTATTTAATATAATTTAATAGATATAATATCGATAGTAGGTACCTATATTTAAATATAAGTAGTTCAATATAAAGTCCATGAATTTAAGTTTTTTTATTGTTACATAATTAAAAACAAAGTTTTTTAATATATCATTGTCCTTATAAAACAGGTTATCTTAAAATTTACACTTTCCAACTTTCTTAAACGGAGAAGTTTGTACGTAAACAAAATAATAAAATAAAAACTATTATTAATTATTTATTAAAAAATCGAAAGAAATGTTAAAACCATTTCTTTAATTTTAATCACTATTTTATCGATTAAAATAATTTTAATCGATAACCTAATTGGCTAAAACCTATATCTCCGACCGGAGCGTCGCGTCTCTTCCCGTTGCTATGAAGGATAGTTGTTATTTTAATTTTAGGGTTTGGGTTAGGTATAGCTTTAGAATTTTCGGAAAATTCACGGGGCTCGCACTATTTTTCCAGGCCGGTGACGTGCCATAGCAACAAGATGGCCGCCGATAAGGTCGGCCCGGTCGGAGATATAGGTTTTTACCAAATAATTTACCGATTAATCGAGAAATTAATAGGTAATTTCCGCAGCCCTAATTATATTATATTTTATATAGTTTGCATTTTCTTGACATAATTAATGTCATCTTAGAGTATAGGCCTAAAGAATAATACTAGAACTAAAAAAAAAATAGTCTTTACTCTATTTATAGCATAACAATAAAAGTCATTAATCATGATTGATGATGAAATGAAGTTTTTATCAGTCAAACTGACACACTCATCACACTGTGATTGTGAACTGTGACTGTGTAACGTCGACGAAGACGTGTAATTATTGCAAATGATGGCAAATGTTAATATTAATATAGAGCACTTGTGATTACATATTTTAAAATATCATTCAACTCAATTGTTATTCACTATTGATTATTATTTAAAAAGATTTAAGTAGATTTTAAAGTAAAAATTTACCTAATTTTAATTCCAAAATAACAATCTACTTTGTACGTTTGTTGATGCAGACGATTAAGGCCGACTATTGTGCATAATTTATTGTTTCCGTTAGCTACGCCAACAACCGTCGAGAACCGCACATTTACCCAATTTACCGAACAACTCAAATAATTATCATCAGTTATGTATTATGAATTATTATTAGAGATGTTAACGAATTAATTTTAATTTAATCGTTAACTTTTGAAAAATTAACGATTAATTTATCGTTAAATTTGACTAAGGCCAAAAATTGAAATTAATGGTGTCACAAGTATCGTCATCGTTTATTAAATGTACTTGTAGACCTGGGCGTCGCTAGGCAGAGGCGTCATTAGGGTTGGTGTCACCAGGGGCGGTAGCGAATGGTGTTTCCCCCTCACGACTTGCCCAATAGAACTCCTCCGAGTGCCAAATAACGGGAACATACAGCATTTTACATTTTGGCGTCACCCCTTGTGATGGTGTCACCCAGGGCGGCCCGCTCCCATTGCACCTCCTAGTGACACCACTGTCGCTAGGGGGGGGGGCAAAAAAATCACATTTTAAAAATTAAAAGTTAAATAACGTCACGTACCTATGGGAGGGGGTCCCCTACTTTGTGACGATGTGTGACGAGAGGGAGGGGGGAGTTAAATTCTTAAAGAATTGTGATGTCACGTCAAAACACGCTACTTTAAGCCAAAGTTTCATTTAAATATTCAATTTCTTATTATTTACTTTATGACGTTTTGCATTCATTCCCGCGTTTTACGATATTAGAGTGCAGCCTAACACTAAACACATACTAAAATAACAATGTTTCCATCTTTACTTCGCTTCATTTACAATTATTTTTTCATGTTTATTAATTTATAAAAATCCATCATAAGATTGACTTAAGGGGCCATCCATAAATGACTTCACGCTATTTTGGCTGCTTTTAACCCCCTCCTCATCGTCACACGTCGTCACAAAGTAGGGGACCCCCTCCCATAGGTGCGCGTAGAAATATATTTTTGGACAATTATTCAAGTGACATGTAGCAAGCAAAAGAGTTTAAAAATTTTGCTTACTAAGAAAAACTATTCTGCAACATAAACATTTCGCTTAAGGTGTTACTAGGAAATTCTTGTTTTTAGTTATTTTGTTTTTGTTTTTCCCCATAACCTCTTTTTTTTTTCGAGGTCGTAGGGGATTCTAATGTTTCCATTAGAAGATTCTCGGGCTTAATAGACAATGGCGAAGGACTTTCTTAGCGTTAGTCATTTCTCTACATTTTTATAGTGCCTTTTCATGGGCTCAATCCCACGCCCCTCAGCTTGTGAGGCGAGCGCACTATTGACTTCGCTACCCAGCCGTAGTCATAAAATGAATCGACACAAGTCTGGTTCTCAAAAGTGACGGGAAAAGAAACAAACGGAGAAACGGGAAAATGAATTGAAATCCAAAATATAATTGCCCATTTTTTGTAAAATCAGCGATGCTTATAAACCTAATATCTCTGCTAAATCTGAAGATTTTTCCTTTCAATCAACATTCAGCCAGGAATAGCCACATAATGATATAGTCAGTATGTTAGTGTATAAATACAGAGTCCTACCTTACCATACTGATTGTACACCATTTAGATAACCCTAATAGTTATGATAGGACACGGTGGTCTAGCGGTAGCGTGCTAGACTGTCAAACCGAAGCAAAAGAGAGCCACGGGCTCTAGCTTCAGTGCTGGCAAGGCCCCCGGGGCATTGTGCTAGCCAAACAATCCCTAGCTCGTTAGTCGTGGCTTAATGAAACTTATTGAGCGCTATTTCACTTGCCCCATAGGCCATCAGTGTCTGAAAGGGGGTATTATTATTTTTCAATAGTAAGGCTAGATCGTATTTTTAAAAAATACCCTGATGTTACTCCTAATAATTGCATTGATGTAATTGTACCGTTTTAAGTAACCCGTTGCATAGGCAGTGGCGGATTTAGCTTTGTCTGCGTGGGGGGGGGCGAGGAGAATTTCAGGGGGCGCCGAAAATTTTACTAATAACAGATTTTTGGGTAAATACTAGGGCTGTTAATGATTAATTTAAATTTCATTGTTAACTTTTGAAAAATTAACGATTAATTAATCGTTAATTTCGATTAAAGCAAAAAATTTTAATTTATGATGTTAACGCTTATTTAACGTTCTGATAAAAATCTAAATAACACTGGAATGTCTTTTTTATATATCAACTTTTCACCAACTACGCAAAAGTGTGTTGACATTAATTGGTTCAAGTGATGAGCGGGTCTAATTGACAATATAACCAGCAGAACTGAACAATCATTGACATGGAACTGATGTAACTGGTATGCTCAAAACGGTCTTGGCAAGGAATGACATTATCAGATATTGGTGTTCATTAACTTTCCACCATTGTACTGGATTAATGGATTCAAGAACGTTCATCTCCATTTTGTAACGCAGTAATTCATCAGAAGAGCTATCGTCATTTCTGTCTCTAAGTCAAACGCCATTACTGCCATTAGCTTCATACGCTTTTCATTTGGTTTGATAAGTAGGCAAACTTTATCAACATTTTGAACATTCCTGTCAGTCAATATTTTAAAACCAAAATGTACATGTCATCTTCAGGAAATTCATTATTTATCAGGCGCTATTTTTAAAAATTGTTTATATATACTTTTTTTT
>MUZC01000705.1:178641-194143 GCA_002072015.1 Radix auricularia | reverse complement strand
AGAGAGAGAGAGAGAGAGAGAAAGCGAGAGAGAGAGAGAGAAAGCGAAAGAGAGAGAGAGAGAGAGAGAAAGCGAGAGAGAGAGATAGAGAAAGCGAGAGAGATAGAGAGAGAAAGCGAGAGAGAGAGAGAGAGAAAGGGAGACAGTAAAGATAAATTAAGAGTAAGAGTGAGATTAATCGAAAGAGAGAGAGACAGACAGATAGAGAGAGAGGGAGATAGAGAGTTAGAGAGATAGAGAGAGAAATAGACAGAGAGAGGGGGGAAAAGAGAGAGAGAGAGAGAGAGAGAGAAGACATAACAGTACAAATACATAAATATAAGTTATTTAGTCAGCATTTATCATCTATTATCGAATTATTCCCTGGCCATAAAGCAAACGTTTTAAAGTATTTTGTCTCGAGAACAGAACACCCAGATGGGACGACCCATTATCTCCACAAGGGCCCTAATTGTGAGCCCTAGTGTGTTATCACGTCAAATTGTGGTCTTGAAGTGGCTGCTTGAAGATTTCAAGTCCCGATAAACTGGTGTGGGCTCCCGTGTAATAAATTACAAATTACGTTGAACATTTTGTCTGAGTTCAGCAGGCCTGTTGTCAAGTCGGTTTGTCAGTGTTGTTGTTGGCGTGAAAACCCCTGAGGTATTCCAGGCTAAACGTTTCAAATTTAAGGGTAAGCTTGCCCCCCAAAAAACAATGGATTCGGTTTCGGACTTCAGGAATACTGCAGTGTGTGTGTTTAAATGTGTGTCCTTAATGGCTTACAGTTGGTCTGTCGAGGTGTGGGGGTTACGGGCCACAGCCGTTGGTGTTGATTGCTGAATCGGTTCTCGAAATCCTAAAAGAAATGCCCTTAGTGGAACTAACGATAAAATTATAAGTCCACATGGACGACAAGAGACAATGCGAACTTTTTTTTTGTACTGCGTTTGTTATTGGGTCAGAGGTGTATGGTGAGGCTGGGTGTTTTAACAGTGGTGCAGGTGAGTGTTCTTACAGTGGTACAGGTGATTGTTCTTACAGTGGTACAGGTGAGTGTTCTTACAGTGGTACAGGTGAGTGTTCTTACAGTGGTACAGGTGAGTGTTCTTACAGTGGTACAGGTGAGTGTTCTTATATTGCCACAGGTGAGTGTTCTTACAGTGGTACAGGTAAGTGTTGTTACAGTGGTACAGGTAAGTGTTCTTACAGTGGTACAGGTAAGTGTTGTTACAGTGGTACAGGTAAGTGTTCTTACAGTGGTACAGGAAAGTGTTCTTACAGTGGTACAGGTGAGTGTTCTTACAGTGGTACAGGTGAGTGTTCTTACAGTGGCACAGGTAAGTGTTCTTACAGTGGTACAGGTGAGTGTTATTACAGTGACACAGGTGAGTGTTCTTACAGTGGTACATGTGAGTGTTCTTACAGTGACACAGGTGAGTATTCTTACAGTGGTACAGGCGAGTGTTCTTACAGTGGTACAGGTAAGTGTTCTTACAGTGGTACAGGTAAGTGTTCTTACAGTGGTACAGGTAAGTGTTCTTACAGTGCTACAGTTGAATGTTCTTACAGTGGTACAGGTAAGTGTTCTTACAGTGGTACAGGTAAGTGTTCTTACAGTGGTACAGGTAAGTGTTCTTACAGTGGTACAGGTGAGTGTTCTTATATTGCCACAGGTGAGTGTTCTTACATTGACACAGGTGAGTGTTCTTATATTGCCACAGGTGAGTGTTCTTACATTGACACAGGTGAGTGTTCTTACAGTGGTACAGGTGAGTGTTCTTACAGTGGTACCAGTGAGTGTTCTTACAGTGACACAGGTGAATGTTCTTACAGTGGTACAGGTGAGTATTCTTACAGTGGTACACTCGAATGTTCTTACAGTGACACAGGTGAGTGTTCTTACAGTGACACAGGTGAGTGTTCTTACAGTGGTTCAGGTGAGTGTTCTTACAGAGGTACAGGTAAGTGTTCTTACAGTGGTACAGGTGAGTTTTCTTACAGTGCTACAGTTGAATGTTCTTACAGTGGTACAGGTAAGTGTTCTTACAGTGGTACATGTAAGTGTTCTTACAGTGGTACAGGTGAGTGTTCTTACAGTGCTACAGTTGAATGTTCTTACAGTGGTACAGGTAAGTGTTCTTACAGTGGTACAGGTAAGTGTTCTTACAGTGGTACATGTGAGTGTTCTTACAGTGGTACAGGTGAATGTTCTTACAGTGGTACAGGTGAGTGTTTCCACAGTGGTACAGGTGAGTGTTCTTACAGTGGTACACTCGAGTGTTCTTACAGTGACACAGGTGAGTGTTCTTACAGTGGTACAGGTGAATGTTCTTACAGTGGTACAGGTGAGTGTTCTTTCAGTGGTACAGGTGAGTGTTCTTACAGTGACACAGGTGAGTATTCTTACAGTGGTACAGGTGAATGTTCTTACTGTGGTACAGGTGAGCATTCTTACAGTGGTACAGTTGAGTGTTCTTACAGTGGTTCAGGTGAGTGTTTTTACAGAAGTACAGGTGAGAATTCTTACAGTGGTACAGGTGAATGTTCTTACAGTGGTACAGGTGAGTATTCTTACAGTGGTACACTTGAGTATTCTTATATTGACACAGGTGAGTGTTCTTGCAATGGCACACTCGAGTGTTCTTACAGTGGCACAGTTGAGTGTTCTTATGTAGACACAGTTGAGTGTTCTTACAGTGGTACATGTGAGTGTTCTTACAGTGGTACAGGTGAGTGTTCTTACAGTGGTACAGGTGAGTGTTTCCACAGTGGTACAGGTGAGTGTTCTTACAGTGGTTCAGTTGAGTGTTCTTATATTGACACAGGTGAGTGTTTTTACACTGTCACATGTCAGTGTTATTACACTTGGAATATGTGATAAGTCTGAGACTGATAGGTAGGTTCACTGCATGAATCTAATGCCCCGCGTAACACTTACCGTGTCAACGCCTCTGGATTAACAGTAAATGTTGTGAAATGAATAGAGTTAAAAATTCAGTATCACAATTTGTCAAAAAGATTTAAGCGGCTCGCACTTATTTAACAATCGATTCGTTCTGATGTTCACATTTCTAAAGTTTCCCATAAGATCTGTTTTATTGTTCACATTTCTAAAGTTTCCCCATAAGATCTGTTTCATTGTTCACATTTCTAAAGTTTCCCATAAGATCTGTTTCATTGTTCACATTTCTAAAGTTTCCCATAAGATCTGTTTCATTGTTCACATTTCAAAGTTTCCCCAAAGATCTTTCATTGTTCACATTTCAAAGTTTCCCATAAGATCTGTTTCATTGTTCACATTTCAAAGTTTCCCATAAGATCTGTTTCATTGTTCACATTTCTAAAGTTTCCCCAAAGATCTTTCATTGTTCACATTTCAAAGTTTCCCATAAGATCTGTTTCATTGTTCACATTTGTAAAGTTTCCCATAAGATCTGTTTCATTGTTCACATTTCTAAAGTTTCCCATAAGATCTGTTTCATTGTTCACATTTCAAAGTTTCCCCACAAGATCTGTTTTATTGTTCACATTTCTAAAGTTCCCCATAAGATCTGTTTCATTGTTCACATTTCTAAAGTTCCCCATAAGATCTGTTTCGATGTTCACATTTCTAAAGTTTCCCACAAGATCTGTTTCATTGTTCACATTTCAGTTCCCCACAAGATCTGTTTTATTGTTCACATTTCAGTTCCCCACAAGATCTGTTTTATTGTTCACATTTCAGTTCCCCATAAGATCTGTTTTATTGTTCACATTTCAGTTCCCCACAAGATCTGTTTCATTGTTCACATTTCAGTTCCCCACAAGATCTGTTTCATTGTTCACATTTCAGTTCCCCACAAGATCTGTTTTATTGTTCACATTTCTAAAGTTTCCCACAAGATCTGTTTTATTGTTCACATTTCTAAAGTTTCCCACAATATCTGTTTCGATGTTCACATTTCAAAACTTTCACATAACATCTGTTTCTGTTATATCTGTTCCAGAAAGTCTAGCGCTATGGCTGATACACTTCCCAGCGTTCCCAGTGACCAGAGACTGCGTGACGTCTTCCTGGGCAAGTCGGGGTTGAAGGTCTCCAACATCTGTCTAGGGGCCATGACCTTCGGGGAGTCGAGTGTGAGTTATTGCCCTTTGAACTTCAATGATTTTAACGATTTGTTTGGTTTCATGTCAGCCTGAAGGTGGGGTGGGGTGGGGGTTAAGTGGTAGTGGTAGCTTTCAATCAGATGTCTTTGTGGATTAGCGATTGGGATGGGGTGGGGGTTAAGTGGTAGTGGTAGCTTTCAATCAGATGTCTTTGTCATGGATTAGCGATTGGGATGGGGTAGGGAGTTACAGACACAAGTTAGAGAGTATGAGAAGGGGGTATATATATATATTTAGAGAGAGATAGAGAGAGAGAGGAATTTGCGGAGAGAATGATTGAAATGGAGATAGAGGAATACTTAGAGAGGAGGAGGCAGATAGAGAGAGAGAGAATGTAGTAGAGAGAGAGAGAGAGAGAGAAAGAAAGAAAGACATAGAAATAAGGAAGACAGGGAGTGGGAGAAAAGAGAGAGCAAAAAAAAAAGACAGAGGCAGAAGAGAGAGAGAGAGAGAGAGAGAGAGTGTGGAAGGGGCAAAAAGAGGAGATATTGAGAGACAGAAATAGGAAAAAAAGAGGGAAAGACCTTCAATTTCAGACATGACTCTACCACCCCTCCCCCTCCCCCACTTCCTCATGTTCCCAGTGGGGCGTGCCCGGTCAGTGTGACGAGGAACTGTCTCACCAAATCATCAAGCGCTACGTGGAGTGGGGCGGGAACTTCCTGGACACAGCAGACGTGTACGGCAAAGGGAGGTCAGAAACGATCGTCGGCAAGTGGCTGGAAACGTGAGGCATTTCTACTCCATCTTTTTACACATCCCTCTCTCTCTCTCTCTCTCTCTCTCTCTCTCTCTCTCTCTCCCTCTCTCTTCCTCTCCATCTTCCTCTATCTTAGTGGGTTATTGCCCCGTCTGGCTCACTCATTTTTATTTATCTTTAAGAGTGTTCTCCCTTTACACCTATGACCGTCTCTCCTTTTTTTTTTATTTTGTACCTCCTCCCCTTTTGATTCTAAGCATCTCACTCTTTATTATCTCTTTCTTTCTCTGTGCTCGTTCTGTCTATCATCCAAATTATTTCACATGTCGGTTGTCGTTTCACGTTAACAACTCGACTTGTGATTTAAAAAAAAAAATAATAATAATTTCACGATCTCCCCTCCCATGCTCGAAATTGAACACTTTCGCCTCTACGTCCATTAAATGTAAATATTAATAACACATATTTTACTACGCAATTATATAGATCTAGCATTTAAATTTATATTATAATTTTAATAAAGTCCATCAGTGAACCAGGGAAAAATTTTACGCACCAAAGCTACTAATGCAGTATTTTAATAGTCTCATTTTGGCGCAGATAACGGGAATTTCATTACAACATGCTTACTATGTTTTACACTCGGAAAATTATATTGTCAAAAGTTTCTTATTAAAAAACTAATTAAAAAAAAAGGGTTGTTAATTAATGTATGTTCTGTTCATTGTCCTAGCCAACCACGTGACAACTACGTCATAGCCACCAAAGTTAGGTTCAACATGGGATCAGAAGGAAACAAGAACAATGTCGGCCTCAGCAGACGTCACATCACTGCCAGTATCGATTCCAGCTTAGATCGACTCAAGACTAATTATGTGGATCTGTATCAAGTAAGACCTTAGGAAGGTGAAAGAACTATACTTCCATGCCCCTTATTGAATGAAATGAGAAGCAACAAAATATATAAAATTTTTAAAAACGAATAAAAACTCGTATGAGTATTTAAACGCAATTTCCAACACGGTGGTCGAGTGGCATGCGCGCCCGGCTTGCGTACCGATGGTCACGGATTCGAATCAATGTGAAGGCAATGATTTGTTCCCGGGGCCTAGGGCGTCCCTGAGTCCACCCAGCTCCGAATGGGCACCTAACACTAGTTAGGGCAATAAAGGCGGCAAAAGTGGAACCCTCATAGCCGTGCCTGTGAACACTGCACCACTTTCCAACAGACCGGAATAGTATATGGACGCAATAATCTTATGTATAGAAGGAGTGTATAGATAAGACAAGAATTTCCGATTTTTTTATTCAAGGGAAATCATTCTGGATTACATTAAAATTCATTTTTAAATCAGTAATTCTGAAACTAAAACAAAATATGACGTCATATCCCCTCACGCTACATCACACCAAGAATGTGTCAATATAATGCGCATCGCGCAACAATCTAACATAAGCATTCACAAAGCGGAAAACCCCATTAACTGTCATTCTAGATCAGGGTGTGGCAAGACCTGTAGTAACTGAGAGCCATTTTTAAAATATAAAAATAACTTTGAGAGCCGCATTAAAGCATTATGGGTCATTAAAAATAGCTTGGAAATCTTCCAGTAATACTTGTAACATATCTTGAGTAAATTGTACGCAAGCCGCAATGTAAACATAGAAAAGTCACACGCGGCTTTCGTTTGGCCATCGTTGTTCTAGATTACATTAAAGTAATTTCAAATCAATAATCTTGGAACTAAACAAAACAATTGCTATCAACAAATTGCTGGTAAAATTATGTGAGTTGAAATAGATTTGTCAAAACTTCCTTATCCAACATCATTTAAAATATTATTAGCTACCGTTTGGCGTTTGTTTTAACCCGATAGATGTGGTTGGCGAGAAACTTGTAATTGACAAAATACAGATATTTAAAAACCATTTTTTAAAAAGATTTTCCTGGAAATCAAGTAAACATTTTCGGTATTTTTTTTTGGACCGTGCACATCCTTGGGATCTCCTTATCATATTTGTAAAATACCCGAACCCTCTATCTTATCTTAGATATACAGACGCTCCTTCTATGCAGAAGATAATTGCGTCCACAGACCATGAGAGATGATCTGTTGGCAAGTGATGCAGCGGTCACAGGCCACGGCTTTAGGGGTTCCACGCATTACCCCAGCCGCCTAACTATTGTCTAGTTAGGTACCCATTCGGAGCTGGGTGACTCGGGGACTCCTCAGGCCGCGAGAACAAATCGTGTGGATTCGAACCCGTGACCATCGGTATGACAGTCGAGAGCGCTACCTCTCGACCACCACGTCCCACTGGTATGGTTCAGGAGGAGTTGCTATTCAAAGTTCAAACAAACTGGCCAGACAATTCAAATATATAAAAAATGAATTAATTATGGAAGTTCATGAATTTGTCAGCCCACTAATAAAGGGTGCGCCTAATAAAGACACACAACGAATGTATCAGCAAAAAGCCTTCCTTAGTACACAAACATTGTTTTCTTTTTAAATGAAAGACTTAGCTACCATATTATGTAATTCAAGAAGAAATCAACCAGAGTAGTAGGCTCATTGCGCTACGATGTAGGCTCATTGCGCTACGATGTAGGCTCATTGTGCTACGATGTAGGCTCATTGTGCTACGAGGTAGGCTCATTGCGCTACGAGGTAGGCTCATTGTGCTACGATGTAGGCTCATTGTGCTACGATGTAGGCTCATTGTGCTACGATGTAGGCTCATTGTGCTACGAGGTAGGCTCATTGTGCTACGATGTAGGCTCATTGTGCTACGATGTAAGCTCATTGTGCTACGATGTAGGCTCATTGTGCTACGATGTAGGCTCATTGTGTTACGATGTAGGCTCATTGTGCTACGATGTATACGAGGTAGGCTCATTGTGCTACGATGTAGGCTCATTGTGCTACGAGGTAGGCTCATTGTGCTACGATGTAGGCTCATTGTGCTACGATGTAGGCTCATTGTGCTACGAGGTAGGCTCATTGTGCTACGAGGTAGGCTCATTGTGCTACGATGTAGGCTCATTGTGCTACGATGTAGGCTCATTGTGCTACGATGTAGGCTCATTGTGCTACGAGGTAGGCTCATTGTGCTACGATCATTATCTCGTGTCTTTGTCAGGATGACCTTCACCCCCTTCAATGGCTTACTTTCTACTTGATTTTCAGCCCCGACTCCTATGTGTGATTGTTGGTTTGCGTTCAGATGAAAGGAAGGAACGTCGTCCGTATTCATACCTTTGACTTCAATCTGAATATGAACAAATGCATAATACAGAAACTTTGTTCCTATGTTATCATACGATGCATATTTTTCTATGAAAAAAAAGCCCAATGGCTTCGATAATTTTTAATGGATGTTTAAACAGCGGAAGCTTTAAAAATAATTATGTATTGAATTAAAAAAAATATATTGGCTGTTTATCTTCTGGGCAGGCTCATGCATTCGATGACGCCATCAGTTTAGAGGAAACGCTGCGTACTCTCGACGACTTGGTCCGTGCTGGTAAAGTTCGTTATGTGGGCGTCAGCAACTTCACTGGCTGGCAACTGCAGAAACTGGTGGACACTTCCGAGAAGTTGGGGCTCAACCCGATTGTTGGTCTACAGGTAGAACAAAGTTGACCATTCCTTTATGTATATCTAACATTTATAAATAAGTTATCAAGTTGTACTACTTCGTCAGATCCCGTTGACATAAAATATTTAAAAAAAAATATATAAAAAAAAAAAGCCAATAGTAGTTGTTGCACATTTGAAATTTTAAACAAAATTTTAATATTTAATATGAAAATGGAAACACAATTTGATTATTTACATGTAGGAAAAGCGCTACCCAGGTTTTACTCATTTGTCATGTTGCCTTCTTTGAACTACTGTTGTGTAGAGAGATGGAGGTAAATTAGATTGCTGAACTTGTCTGTCACGCTATCTTCTCTGATCTAGCAACAATACAGTCTGTTGTGTCGTGAGATAGAGGTAAAATAGATTGCTGAACTTGTCTGTCACGCTATCTTCTCTGATCTAGCAACAATACAGTCTGTTGTGTCGTGAGATAGAGGTAAAATAGATTACTGAACTTGTATGTTATGCTATCTTCTCTGATCTATATATAGCAACAATACAGTCTGTTGTGTCGTGAGATAGAGGTAAAATAGATTACTGAACTTGTATGTTATGCTCTCTTCTCTGATCTATATATAGCAACAATACAGTCTGTTGTGTCGAGAGGCTGAGTTTGAACCATTCCAGGTCTGCAAGCTGTCAGGTATTGGAGTTCTGCCATGGAGTCCACTCAAAGGGTGAGCAGTGGTCCTGAAAAAATCGAGTCATGTGTATTGCATTTTCTATAAATATAATACTAATAAATATAAATATATAATATAAATACTAATAATAAATATATTCAAAGTAAGGGTTGTCATCCTATAAGTATAATAATGATAACAACAACTGCAACAACGATAAGTTGGTGGTTCTCATAACTAAATCGCTAAACCTAGAAAAACTATAAAATAGACCAACAAAGTGCAAAGTAGTAAATATACATAATACATTAAATTATAAATTGGATATACAAAACTACAATAATCTAATTCCAACTGACCACTCTGTAAGTCACTGGAATGAAAAACAAATTTTTATTCAATTCGCAAACAAAGGACAGTAGAACAACAGATCATGGAAATGAAGTGGCGATGGATTGGACACACCCTTCGAAAAGATAACAGCAGGGTGAGGCAGGCCTTAGATTGGAATCCCCAGAGAAAACGCCAGCGAGGAAGACCCAAGCGTACATGGAGACGGAGCATGTTAGATGAGGCTGGAAGAACTGGAAAGAGTTGGGAAGAATTGAAGCGACTGGCAAGGGACTATGCACAGTGGCGAGCTTTGACAGAGGCCCTGTGTTCCACAAGGAACCCAAAGGACAAATGATGATGATGATGATGATTCAATTCGCAAAGAACAAATACGTACAAATCCCCCATCTTCCCTTCTGAAATTCGGACGTGGAATGGTTCTTGAACTAACGAGGAATACCAACACAAAGAACATAAAAAAAATATAAAACTTTATGAAAATGCAAAACTAGACATAAATTATGCATAAGCGTACAACGTATTAATCTTCTGTACAGGAGGGGCGAATGTAACAAATAAGAGTAAAATGTTCTATTTACAGATCCTGTATCTGAAGACAAAAAAATTCATTTAGAAAAACTTTTTGGTAAACAAATTCTGCCCATTAATCTAGCCATTTCCATACAAAATACATCTTCCTAATAGTTCATTAACACAAATCTTTTCATACGGACAGAGGTCTGCTGACCGGAAAGGTCAAACGTGGGATTGAGCCGACGGAAGGACGTCTTGGGTGGGCAGCAGAGAACGCCAAGAAGAGAAACCAGACCTCACCGGCCTCACTCGGACTAACTGACCGGACATTCGACATCATTGAGGCAGCTGAGGCCATAGGCAAAACAAGAGGTGAGATGTGTGTGAGTCTCGGGTGTGACATCATTGAGGCAGCTGAGGCCATAGGCAAAACAAGAGGTGAGATGTGTGCGAGTCTCACAAGTGTCTCCACGACAAGTGTGTTAATGTCATGTGTCTCCACGACAAGTGTGTGAATGTCATGTGTCTCAACGACAAGTGTGTTAATTTCATGTGTCTCAATGTCAAGTGTGTTAATGTCATGTGTCTCAATGACAAGTGTGTTAATGTCATGTGTCTTAATGACAAGTGTGTTAATGTTATGTGTCTCAACGACAAGTGTGTTAATGTCATGTGTCTCAACGACAAGTGTGTTAATGTCATGTGTCTTAACGACAAATGTGTGAATGTCATGTGTCTTAACGACAAATGTGTGAATGTCATGTGTCTCAACGACAAATGTGTGAATGTCATGTGTCTCTAAGACAAGTGTGTGAATGGCAAGTGTCTCAACAATAAGTTTGTGAATATCATGTGTCTCCACGACCAGTCCATAAATGTCATGTTTCTCAATGACGAGTCTGTGAATGGTATATGTATTAACAAAATGTGTGAATATCATGTGCTCAACTACACGTGTTTGAATGTCATGTGTCTCCACGACAAGTGTGTGAATGTCATGTGTCTCAACAAGTGTGTTAATGTCATGTGTCTATATGAGAAGTTTTTAAGCGTCAGGATTCTCTGTAACTTTATTTTCTATTTCAAATTTTAGTATTCTGTAGCATGTCGCGAACCTTTAAATATCAATTCTTTGATGTGTGGATGATGTAAACATCACTATTTTGATGCGTCTATACAGTAAACATCAATAACTGGATGTGTATATACTGTATATATCTATACTTTGATATGTCGATACTGTAAACATCAATATTTTGATGTGTCTATACTGTAAATATCAATATTTTGATGTGTCAATACAGTAATCATAAATATTTTGGTGTGTCGGTACAGTAAACATCAATATTTTGACGTGTCAATACTGTAAACATTAATATTTTGACGTGTCGATACAGTAAGCATCACTATATTGATGTGTTAATACAGTAAACACAACTATTTTGATGTGTCAATACAGTAAAATCACTATTTTGATGTCTCAATACAGTAAACATCACTATTTTGATGTCTCAATACAGTAAACATCACTATTTTGATGTCTCAATACTGT
This sequence comes from Radix auricularia, assembly GCA_002072015.1. Taxonomy (NCBI): domain Eukaryota; kingdom Metazoa; phylum Mollusca; class Gastropoda; family Lymnaeidae; genus Radix; species Radix auricularia. Next base: position 182,623 of record MUZC01000705.1, on the reverse strand, counting down.
AAACATCACTATTTTGATGTCTCAATACAGCAAACATCACTATTTTGATGTGTCAATACAGTAAACATGACTATTTTGATTTGTCGATACTATAAACATCAATATTTTGTTTTTGTCGATACTACACACACGGATTTTGCAAATCTTAATACCTCCGAAAAGTAATATGTTGTACATATCAATATTCTGTAACCAACATTACTATATATGTGTCCAAGCCACCATCATCAATTCTCCGTGTGTTCACAAAGATCAATGTCACGTGTGTCCACAAACATAAAAAACTCAACAACATCAATTCTTAATTTGTCCACAAACATCAATTCTTCATGTGTCAACAAACATCAATTCCTCGTGTGTGTACAAACATCAATTCCTCATGTGTCCACAAACATCAATTCCTCATGCGTCCACAAACATCAATTCCTCGTGTGTGCACAAACATCAATTCCTCGTGTGTCCACAAACATCAATTCCTCATGTGTCCACAAACATCCAAACCTCATGTGTCCACAAACATCAATTCCTCGTGTGTCCACAAACATCAATTCCTCGTGTGTCCACAAACATCAATTCCCCATGTATTCTCAAACATTAAAAACCTCATGTGTCCACAAACATCAATTCCCAATGTGTCCACAAACATCAATTATATTCCTCATGTTTCCAAAAACATCAATTATATTCCTCGTGTGTCCACAAACATCAATTATATTCCTCATGTTTCCAAAAACATCAATTATATTCCTCGTGTGTCCATAAACATCAATTTTTCGTGTGTCCACAAACATCAATTATATTCCTCGTGTGTCCACAAACATCAATTATATTCCTCGTGTGTCCACAAACATCAATTATATTCCTCGTGTGTCCACAAACATCAATTATATTCCTCATGTATCCACAGGCCGCAGTGTGGCCCAGGTCGCCCTCAGGTGGTTGCTGCAAAAGGACGTCGTGTCGTCTGTCATCATAGGGGCCAGAACTCTGGCACAGTTAGATGACAACCTGGCGGCTGGCAACGGCTGGTCTCTGACTAAAGAAGAGGTCATTTTGTGTGGTGTTGTTGGTCATTTGTGTGTGTTGTTGTTGGTCATTTTTGTGTGTTGTTGTTGGTCATTTTTGTGTGATTTTTGTGTGGTGTTGTTGGTCATTTTTGTGTGGTCTTGTTTTTTGGTCATTTGTGTGTGGTGTGGTTGTTGGTCATTTTTATGGTCATTTTGTGTTGTGTTGGTCATTTGTGTGTTGTGATGTTGTTGGCAGTTTTTGTGTGGTGCTGTTTTTGGTCATTTTTGTTGTTGTTGGTCGTTTTTGTGTGGTGTTCCATGGTTTTATCCAGTCTTGCATTTGTATTAGTGTGTTGGTTTTCCTGGTTTGTCCACGCAACCCATTCCAAACCCTAAATTCCAGACGAGAAGAAGAATTCGTACGTGTTTGTTCTTGAGAATGGAGCAAGAAAAGTGTTGTTTTTTTAAAAAAAATAAAATCCCAATCTGAGTGTTGTGTTAGATTATCTTTGTGTTGAATTCCCAAGCTAGAATTTAATTCCTCATGTAGAATTATTTCTCTATAAATATATATACATGTTACTTATAATTTTTGTCCAAATTCCCATTTCTCCCTGGTGTCCTTGACAGATGAAGCAGCTGGATGACCTGTCCAACCCAAGCATCCCCTACCCTTATAACAACATCGCCGAGAGGAACGCTGACCGGAAGAACAGGAACATGGTCAGTCAGTACGTGGCCAGTCGGGAGGAGTGACCCCTTGACCGTTGACATCATGTGGTTGCCCTTGTTTCGTGAAAATGAAGTCCACCTATTGTCATTGGGCGAAGTACAAATGATAACAATAACAAGGGACGCCTAATTTTTTCCCAACAATATTGAGCAAGTGTGGTATTATAAATCTCGTGACGTGTCATGTGACGATACACTATCACTGCGGTGTTAGTTTACGAATTCAGATGATCTGAGAGATGCAGAGAAATTGCTTAGAACTTAATCAAGAAAGATTTGTTATTTGAATGTTGTTTTATCAAATAAATAATCAATATATTGAGGTATTGTTCTGTGTTGTTATGTTGGTATACTAATACTATTAATAGTTTTATTACACCGTTTTCTGGTGTAAATAATGAGCTACTCCATTCCTCCAATTGTGAAGCCATTGCATCTTAAAATACAATCATTCGAATGTTACTGAATCAGATTGTAACGCGTTGTGTCCTCCAACAAATTATAACAATGACCACTCCCTTTTACGTCACATCCAATAAAATCCCAACAATTACCACTCCCTTTAAAAACAACAAAATAGCAACAAAACCCAAAATATGTTGTTTAAATCAGAGTTTTAAAAAAAACAACACAATGCAAATCTTCAACTCATCTAAATCTATCAAAATTTAAAAAATAGGTTAGCTGTGCTTAAACCTACAACCTTCCGCGTGTTAGGCGAAGGTAATAACCACTACACTACAAAATACATGCTATTCTGTTGTTCTGAAAGAACAAAGTAATTGACCTCAATTGAACCTCAATTGAACGTATTGTTGGTCTCGATGACCCCCTATACCTTTTCTTGCCAGCTGATTGGTCGACGGGGTTAAACAGCTTGTATATATATATATATACACATTGCATACATACATTTACAATAAGAGAATACAATATTTGCAATCATTTAATACATATATTTATAATAATTGAATACATATATTTACAATCCTTTAATATATATATTTGCAATCATTGAATACATACATTTACAATTAAAGAATACATATATTTACAATCATTGAATACACATATTAACAATTGTTGAAAGCCAGTGGCGGATTTAGCTTTGCGTGCGTGGGGGGGCCAGGAGAATTTCAAGGGGGCGCCACAAAATTTTATTAATATCAGAGCATTGGGTAAATCCTAGGGCTGTTAACTATTAATTTAAATTTGTTAACTTTTGAAAATTTAACGATTAATTAATCGTTAATTTCGATTAAAGCCAAAAATTTTAATCTATGATGTCATAAGTAACAATCATTTCACGTTCTTGTTGAAAATCTAAATAACACTGGCATGTCTCCTTTATATATCAACTTTTCACCAATTGCGCAAAAAGTGTGTTGACATTAATTGGTTCAAGTGATGAGCGGGTCTAATTGACAATATAACCAGCCGAGCTGAACAATCATTCACATGGAACTGAGGAAACTCAAACTGGTATGCTCAAAACGGTCTTGGCAAGGAATGACATTATCTGATATCGATGTTCATTAATTTTACACCATTCTACAGGATTAATGGATTCCAAAACTTTCATCTCCATTTAGTAACGCAGTAATTCACCAGAAGAGCTGTTGTCATTTCTGTCTCAGAGTCAAACTCCATCTTATCTTAGATATACAGACGCTCCTTCTATGCAGAAGATAATTGCGTCCACAGACCATGAGAGATGATCTGTTGGCAAGTGATGCAGCGGTCACAGGCCACGGCCACGCATTACCCCAGCCGCCTAACTATTGTCTAGTTAGGTACCCATTCGGAGCTGGGTGACTCGGGGACTCCTCAGGCCACGAGAACAAATCCTCACCTTCGTGTGGATTCGAACCCGTGACCATCGGTATGACAGTCGAGAGCGCTACCTCTCGACCACCACATCCATTACTGACATTAGCTTAATACGTTTTTCATTTGGTTTGATAAGTAGGCAAACTTTATCAACATTTTAAATATGCCCGTCAGTCAATAATTTAAAACCAAAATGTTCCTGTAATCTTCAGGAAATTTATTATTTATCAGCTGCTATTTTAATTTTTGTTTTTACTTTTTGACCTCCAATATTTTTAAAAGAAGAATGGGTCGATTAATAGTTAAAAATAATTTAATCCTTAAATTTTTTAAGGATTAGTCGAGAAATTAATCGTTAATTTCTGCAGCCTTTGTCAATACTAATTATTAGCCTACTAATTTAGTAAATTTTC
>MUZC01000705.1:163997-176464 GCA_002072015.1 Radix auricularia | reverse complement strand
AAATCCGCCACTGTTGAAAGCATTATTATATATATTAAGTTTTAAAAACTTTCATATGTTCGCTTTTTAAAACCTCTTAAATTCATACACTGAAAAAGAGAAGACAATAAATATTGTTTAATAAAAATAACCACGAACAAAGAACTAAGTTCTTTAAAAAAAAAAATAATAATAAAAAAAAAAAATTAAAAGAAAAAAACTATTACAAACATCACATTAAAGAGTAGGGCAGTATGCAGTAATTTATTGCTTCGTGAACTGCTAGACATGAAAATATGATTTTTATAACTGCAAACGGCATCTCAAAGAGATTTTTAAAAGAAGTAATGAACAAATCTAACGTCACAGCAACTTGACGATTCGTTAAATTTCTCGGGACTTATCTTTTCAAGGTCAACTTTCTCAAGACAAATTTTCCCCAGGGCCAATTTTTATGAAGGCCAACTTTCTCAGGGATAAATTCCTCAAGGCCAATTTTTTTTCATGTGCCAGCGTTTTGAGGACCACTTTTCTCAGGGACAACGTTTCAAAGTGCTAGTTATCTCAGGGCCAACCTTCTCAAGGCCAACATTCTCACGGCCAACTTTTTCTGGGGCAACTTTCTTATGGCCGACTTGCTTCCCATTGAATTATTTCTCAACATAATTTATACAAAATCTTCTTTGAAAATCAACAACATTATTGTCACCAGAATTATTCTAAGCAACTAAATTAGCAGTTACCTTATTTCCCAAATGCAATTCATAACCAATTAAATTCCCAGCAAAATAAATCTAACTCAATTTTCAACAACATAGTTCATACCAACATAATTCTCGCCAATAAACACTATGAGACAAATATCCTAACCAACGTTTTTCCAACCATTGTAATTACAACCATCATAATTCTCACCATCGAAATTCCACCCATCGTAATTCCAACCATCGTAGTTCCAAACATTGTAATTCTAACTATCGTAATTCTAACAGTTTTAATTCCAACCTTTGTAATTATAATCAACTTAATTCAAACCATCGTAATTCAAACAATCATAATTACAACCATTGTTATTCTTACCATCTTAAATTCAAACGAATGCAATTCTAGCCGTCGCAATTTTAACCATAAAAATTCTAACCATCTTAATTTCAATAATTTTAATTCTAACTATCGCACTTCAAACATTTAAATTTCAAACAATCATAATTCCAAACATCATGATTCCAACTATCATAAAACCCACCATCCTAATTCCAAATTACATAATTTCAACCATCTTAATTCTAACAAACTCGACGTTCACCAAAATTCTGTTAATTTTGTTGACCTGTTCTGTTAATCAACAAATTTCTCTCTAGAAGACCCTCACCAATCTCCTCGTCACCACGCTCTAGCTATGAGCTGACGACCCCATACATAACGCCGACAATCTGACAGGTAAGATCATGTTTCCTTCCTTTGGTATTGATTTGTATGCTTCTCAGCAAACGTTTGTCAAGGAATGGATGGTCAGAGTGAGGAGTCTCAAATCATTGTACGATCGTCACCACCACAACGCCGAAAGGAATGGAATCGTTATCTGGTTGGTTAATTTTGATTTTTAGAGAATCTGCAAATGCTTCACTATTACCGCAACGATAGCTTAAAAATTTTAAAATTGCGAATGATAATAACAAATATATGGAACAAATAATTTGATGCATTTTTTTCTGTAAATGAATTCAGTTCTAACAAATGTTGCAGAATATTATAAATAATTCTAACATATGAATTTGTATCCCAATTTTCATAAATAAAAAAAAAATCCTATGAAAAGTCAGTCCACTGTTATTTAGTTATGATGTATTATTTCAGTTTCAAAAATAGGAGTCAACTTTCCCGTAACTTAAGAATCGTTTCTATTTGGAAACAAGACGCTGGTAGGGGAATAAATGAAGACGATAAATGTTTAAAGTGGCTCCGTATCAGAAAAACAAGCAGGTGATCAGCAAGGCTAAATGAGTAAGTAGACGCTAGGAGGTTAAACTTGATGATCTTTCGTTCTCTGGGATGAGATGTTAACGGGTGTTAAACTTAGGAACTTGACTTCCATGAACGCAGTCAAAATATAAATATATGTGATCTTCGTTTCTTACTCAAGTTTTCGCTAATTGAATCAAGTTTTCCTGTCATACTGCCACGAAAAGTTGTTGTGTAAGATTTAGTTTGACGTTGTGGCCTCAGTCATGGGCGAACAGGGCCGCCAATTCTCATAGGACACACAGCCGATGAACTTATTGAGTAGTGTACCCAGATCTCAGAGGACACACAGCCGATGAACTTATTGAGTAGTGTACCCAGAACTCAGAGGACACACAGCCGATGAACTTATTGAGTAGTGTACCCAGAACTCAGAGGACACACAGCCGATGAACTTATTGAGTAGTGTCCCCAGAACTCAGAGGACACACAGCCGATGAACTTATTGAGTAGTGTCCCCAGAACTCAGAGGACACACAGCCAATGAACTTATTGAGTAGTGTACCCAGATCTCAGAGGACACACAGCCAATGAACTTATTGAGTAGTGTACCCAGATCTCAGAGGACACACAGCCGATGAACTTATTGAACAGGGCCACCAAATCTCACAGGACATACAGCCGATGAACTTATTGAGAAGTGTACCCAGATCTCAGAGGACACACAGCCGATGCAATATTGAACAGGGCTGTCAAATCTCAGCGTCTCTCTCAAATTAACAAATTTTGCATAGCACCCGTGACTATAGAATAACAAATAATTTGTTAAACATTTAAGCAGTTAGATATAGCGACGAGGCTACATTATATATCAAAACAATTTTTTTGAGGCATAACTTTAAATTGAACTTGAATTGAAATTTTCTAACAAATTGTTTTTACAATGTAGTACCTTAAAATAAAGTATTAAAAAGTAAATTCTTGGAACTATCACGCAAATGTTTGACTTTATAAAATGCTAAGGCGATCCGATAAAAGTCAATAAATATTTTTTCCAAATTTGAATTTAATCAATTTCAGCCAAGTGACTGTAAAAAAAAAAAAAAGAAAAAACAACAACAACAAAAAACAACAAAAAACAATAACAACATTGGTTCCATATATTATTATTTTAAACATTAGTTATTTTAAAAGATATAGTAGACTTGTGAAACAAGAAGTTTGATATTAAATAAATTTCCTTGAATATTACATATATTTGGATGTTCCTTATATGGCTCTAAAAAGTCATTCAGGAGTCTGAGTGACAAAGAGTCTTAGAACGCATCCCAAATTCTGATAAGACAAAATGTTAGCGGATAACCCAAAGTAAGAGACTCAGAAAACTTCCCAAAAGTTTGTTTGACACGGGTCTTAGAGAAACAAAAATCAACCTTAAGTTTGAAGTCTGCAAGTGATTGTATTCCTTATAAATTAAAAAAAACAACAACAAAGTTTCGATCTCCTTAACTGCTGATAATATTTATTTTAAAATCAACAGACTTTCTACTGTTTGGACTGCTCTCTGAGGATAGGATGCATTTCCGGTGTGCCCTAATGGTCGCTGTCACCATGGCAACGGGTAATTTGTTTAATTTTTGTCTCTGCGCTTTGTGTTTGAAACTAAGCAATCAATGAGGAATTATTTTAGTGGGTGCAGCGAAGGCGTGGTGGAGGTGGGAGGAGGGAGGACTAGGAGGGGTTAAACCATGGCATCTAAAAAGTTACAATGATGGTAACGAGAGTTATAGGAGGAAGGGGTTTAACCCTGGCATCTAAAAAGTTACAATGATGGTAACAAGAGTTATAGGAGGAGGGGTTAAAGCATGGCATCTAAAAAGTTACAATGATGGTATCGAGAGTTATCCCCAGCAACATCCGGGTGAGCTCCTGTTTAGTACAGCTATACAAGGTGATGTAGGATGTTGCTTTTCATTCCTGTTGTAGTAAACAATCACTTTCGTTCAAACAATGATATGATGTTTTTTTAATAAGATAATATTCTGGTATGGATTCTGAACTGATGTTACTGTGTTAAGTCAGGGGCATTAATTCCTACCAAAATGTAGGCCCTTTTAAAGAGAAACTTTTACAATATAATAGAGAGATAAAACTAAAATGCTACCTCACTTTGTTGAGACCTGTACTAGAAGATGCATCTTCTGTATGGGACACATCCACAAAAGAAATCATCGATAAACTATAACAAAACAAAAAAAGAGCTGCCAGATTCATTACTGGAGAATACAAGTGTAACACCATTAGTTAAATCGTTAAACCTGAAAACATCAGAGGAAAGAAGAACCAAGAGGTATACATAGAACAATCAATTCTAATTTAGAAATACAACCCCATGATAACTTAATACAACCCTCAGATAGACATAAGGATAAAAACACCTTTCTTATTCCATATGCAAGAATAAACACATACAAGTTTTCTTTCTTCTTGTCATGAATTCGGGGGTGTAATGGTTGCCTGAAGAAATCAGGAGAGCCAACACTTTATCAAAATTGATAATCCTAATAAGAATGCTGGATTAAACACAAACCATAGATAAAAGAAGGATGTAACAATCTTCTGTATAGAAGGAGCGTCTGAAACATATAAAATAAGATAAAACTGATAAGCTGCCGTCCATAAATGAGGGGATTCACTTTTTTGTGACGACGTGTGAGGAGGAAAGGGGGGGGGGAGTAAAAAAAACGACCAAAATCGCTTGACGTCATTTATGGAGACCCCTAAGATGTTTTTATTCGGTCATATTGTGCAATCGGTTTCATTACGGTGTTAGCGTTAAGTCAGGGGAACTAAATCCCGCCACTCTCTTGATCAGATTGTTTCAGGAACCTGACAGAGCCGGTGGGTAATATCACGTACAACTTCTTAGAAATGGCAGCCAATGAGACAAACTGTACGTGGCTCATTACAGGAGAATTTGACAAAGTCATCACGTTAAGGTAATGGGACCGAGTCACCACGTTAATGTAATGGGACCAAATCGCAACTTGAAGGTAATGGGACCAATTCGCCACTTGAAGGTAACGGGACCAAGTCATCGCGTTAAGGTAATGGGACCAAGTCATCACATTCAGGTAATGGGACCAAGTCATCGCATTAAGGTAATGGGACCAAGTCATCGCATTAAGGTAATGGGACCAAGTCATCGCATTCAGGTAATGGGACCAAGTCATCGCATTAAGGTAATGGGACCAATTCGCCACTTGAAGGTAACGGGACCAAGTCATCGCGTTAAGGTAATGGGACCAAGTCATCACATTCAGGTAATGGGACCAAGTCATCGCATTAAGGTAATGGGACCAAGTCATCGCATTAAGCTAATGGGACCATGTCATCGCATTAAGGTAATGGGACCAAGTCACCACGTTAAGATTAGACCTGTCAACGGGTACCCGGGACCCGGGTACCCGTTGACGAGCAATTACCCGGGTAGTAAAATGGCGCCCGGATACCCGTGAAAATGGCACTGCAATATCGTAACCACCAGTGTTTAAACTGTGGCTCTTATGTGTTCAAATTTCGGCTCAAGAATAAATAATCAAATTAAAATTTTTCGTTTGAAATAAATACTGTGAAATACGTATTAACATGAAAATGCTTAAAATGAAATAAGTGTTAAAGGGAAATAAAACACGGTCTCGACAATAAACTACAATGTATTTTGATATATATTTTTTTTTCCAAAGACATGATACAAAAATCTTTAAAACAAAAGGTTTTTGTTCTTTGAATTGTTCAAGTAAGGAAAATAAAAGACAACGCCAATAACTACTATTAACTAGGAAGGGCTCGAAATGACCTTCACATCGGCTTTGAAATACGCCGCTCATCGTTGTTACCGACAGAGCGAGCCAACCACCCTCCCCCCCCCACCAACCGACGCACACGTGTCTCCACTCCTATCTCCACCAAATACTTTTTAAAAAATGTTTCAATCCTTGAATGATTTTCCCTATAATAACAAAAATAAATGGTGGGGGTATGACACAAAATAGGACACAAGAGCAATAACTAGGAATGGCTAGAAATGACCTTGGCTTTGAAATACGCCGCTCATCTATGTTATTGAGACGCGCCAATTTCTTTTATCTACCCCCCCCCCCACACTAACATATGTCTCCAATCCCATCCCCAACATACTTAAAAAGAAATTAACACCTGCTATATTCTGGGAAGGGGGGTAATTTTAAAAAAAAATTTGTATTTATAAAATCATATTTCAATCATTTTAACAATCTGTACAGTATTACAAAAATAAATACTGGGGGATGGGTCCACTAAGTAGGGGCAAGTCCTGAAAAACTTAGTTAATTAAAACAGTTGTCAGCTACAGCAATGAACTAGAAATAACCCGCCATGTCATCATACCATTAGCACACCTCCCCCCCCCCCCCCCGCTCAAAAAATCACCTTACCACCCCTCTGCTCTCTGTTTTTACACCACTGTACTACAGTAGTATTTCAATGACTCATATCAAAATGTGCATTTCCCCAATAAACAAAGCAGTAAAAGGCTAATGGTAGTAATAGCGGGCATTAAAAAAATTACGAAAATTTTGAGTTTTGAGGCATTTCGAACGGGTAACCCGGGTACCCGTTCAAATTTTGGACGGGTACCCGGGCAGCATTTTTCAACAATATTGACAGCCCTAGTTAAGATAGTGGGACAAAGTCATCACATTCAGGTAATGGGATAAATTCACCACGTTAAGGTAATGGGACCGAGTCACTACGTTAAGGTAATGGGACCAAGTCATCGCATTAAGGTAATGGGACCAAGTCACCACGTTAAGATAGTGGGACAAAGTCATCACATTCAGGTAATGGGATAAATTCACCACGTTAAGGTAATGGGACCAAGTCACCACGTTAAGGTAATGGGACCAAGTCATCGCATTAAGGTAATGGGACCAAGTCATCGCATTAAGGTAATGGGACCATGTCATCGCATTAAGGTAATGGGACCAAGTCACCACGTTAAGATAGTGGGACAAAGTCATCACATTCAGGTAATGGGATAAATTCACCACGTTAAGGTAATGGGACCGAGTCACCACGTTAAGGTAATGGGACCGAGTCACCACGTTAAGGTAATGGGACCAAATCGCAACTTGAAGGTAATGGGACAATTAGCCACTTGAAGGTAATGGGATAAATTCACCACGTTAAGGTAATGGGACCAAGTCACCACGTTAAGGTAATGGGACCAAGTCATCGCATTAAGGTAATGGGACCGAGTCACCACGTTAAGGTAATGGGACCGAGTCACCACGTTAAGGTAATGGGACCAAATCGCAACTTGAAGGTAATGGGACCAAGTCATCGCGTTAAGGTAATGGGACCAAGTCATCACATTCAGGTAATGGGACCAAGTCGCAACGTTAAGATAGTGGGACAAAGTCATCACATTCAGGTAATGGGATAAATTCACCACGTTAAGGTAATGGGACCAAGTCACCGCGTTAAGGTAATTGGACCAAGTCACCACGTTAAGGTAATGGGACCAAGTCACCACGTTAAGGTAATGGGACCAAGGCATCACGTTAAGGTAATGGGACCAAGTCACCACGTTAAGGTAATGGGACCAAGTCACCACGTTAAAGTAATGGGACCAAGTCACCACATTCAGGTAATGGGACCAAGTCACCACATTAAGGTAGTGGGACCCAGTCATCACATTCAGGTAATGGGACCAAGTCACCACATTAAGGTAGTGGGACCAAGTCATCACATTAAGGTAATGGGACCAAGTCATCACATTCAGGTAATGGGACCAAGTCATCACATTCAGGTAATGGGACCAATTCGCCACGTTAAGGTAGTGGGACCATGTCATCACATTCAGGTAATGGGACCAATTCGACATGTTAAGGTAGTGGGACCAAGTCATCACATTCAGGTAATGGGACCAATTCGCCACGTTAAGGTAGTGGGACCAAGTCATCACATTCAGGTAATGGGACCAAGTCATCACATTCAGGTATGGGACCAAGTCATCACATTCAGGTAATGGGACCAAGTCATCACATTCAGGTAATGGGACCAAGTCATCACATTCAGGTAATGGGACCAAGTCATCACATTCAGGTAATGGGGCCAATGCGCCACGTTAAGGTAATGGGACCAAGTCATCACAATCAGGTATGGGACCAAGTCATCACATTTAGGTAATGGGACCAAGTCATCACATTCAGGTAATGGGACCAAGTCATCACATTCAGGTAATGGGACCAATTCGCCACGTTAAGGTAGTGGGACCAAGTCATCACATTCAGGTAATGGGACCAATTCGCCACGTTAAGGAAGAGGAAACCAAGTCATCACATTCAGGTAATGGGACCTATTCGCCACGTTAAGGTAGTGGGACCAAGTCATCACATTCAGGTATTGGACCAAGTCATCACATTCAGGTAATGGGACCAAGTTATCACATTCAGGTAATGGGACCAATTCGCCACGTTAAGGTAGTGGGACAAAGTCATCACATTCAGGTAATGGGACCAAGTCATCACATTCAGGTAATGGGACCAAGTCATCACATTCAGGTAATGGGGCCAATTCGCCACGTTAAGGTAATGGGACCAAGTCATCACATTCAGGTATGGGACCAATTCATCACATTCAGGTAATGGGACCAAGTCATCACATTCAGGTAATGGGACCAAGTCATCACATTCAGGTAATGGGACCAATTCGACATGTTAAGGTAATGGGACCAAGTCATCACATTCAGGTAATGGGACCAATTCGCCACGTTAAGGTAGTGGGACAAAGTCATCACATTCAGGTATTGGACCAAGTCATCAAATTCAGGTAACGGGACCAATTCGCCACGTTAAGGTAATGGGACCAAGTTATCACATTCAGGTAATGGGACCAAGTCGCCACGTTAAGGTAGTGGGACCAAGTCATCACATTCAGGTAATGGGATCAATTCGCCACGTTAAGGTAGTGGGACCAAGTCATCACATTCAGGTAATGGGACCAAGTCATCAAATTCAGGTAATGTGACCAAGTCATCAAATTCAGGTAAGGGGACCAAGTCATCACATTCAGGTAATGGGACCAAGTCATCACATTCAGGTAATGGGACCAAGTCATCACATTCAGGTAATGGGACCAAGTCGCCACGTTAAGGTAGTGGGATCAAGTAATTACATCAAGGAAAATAAATCAAATCAAAATCTTAAGCTAAATGAATTAAGTCAACACGTGAAGTAATCATACCAAATCATCACGTATGATGAAATTGTTTGAATGCATCTAAAGTCATCATATGTAGGTGATTGGACCAAGTATGTCACAGTGAAGTGAATATGATTGTTGGCGGTGACTTTGTTATTTTATTTGTTAATTCAAAGTTATTATTTCGTATGCGCTTCTGGCCTATACCTGAAATGACTTGATTATGCTCAAGTAGGTCATACTTTTGAGGTCAAGGTCATTTGAGCGAAAATAAGGTTATACTAAATCAATGATTAAAGATGACATCGCTGCCAAAACATTGCCATTCAATTATTTCTATCCATTGAATGTTTTCAAAAGTCACCACCAGAGCAGGAGCTTAAACCTAAATGAGATTTTCTCAAACAGGATCAACAGTCTGCTCATGTCCACACCGAAAGGGAATTACTGTGAAGAGATGCTTATATTTTACGACGGGCACAATGCTAGTTCCCCGATTCTTCACTCGTTTTGCGGACCCGCAGCAATGTCAGAGCTACAGCCACAGCGACACATCCGGTCTTCCTGGAGTGAGGTGTTGGTCGCATACACATCTGTGATGGCAAACCGGACCTTAGTGTTGGATGTCTCGTATTGGGAACATGGTAGGTCTGACCTTAGTATTGGACGGTTCACATGGTAGGTCTGACCTTATATTGGACGGGTCGTATTGGGAACATGGTGGGTCTGACCTTAGTATTGGATAGAGGAAAGAGCATATACATATCTACAACCTACGCTGAATATAAATTAAACATGTCTATTACCTGTCCATATCTGACGTAGACATAAATTAAACATGTCTATAACTGACGTAGACATAAATTAAACATATCTATAACTGACGTAGACATGCTATAACTGACGTTGACATAACTTAAACATGTCTATAGCATATCTATAACGGACGTAGAGATAAATCAAACTCTGCCACATCGTCTCTCTCACGGCAGAATGCCCGGAGTTCCACTACGGCGAGGAGCTGTGTAACACGACGTGTCGATGCAACAGGGAGAGAGCGCATCACTGCCAAAGCCTGACAGGCGAATGTGTTTGTCAGGAAAAGTGGGCCACACTCAGGTGTTCAGAGGATTCATCTCAAAACCAGAAACAGGAAGATGGCCTTATCGAAAACACGGTTCATGACCCTTTAGGAACATCGAATACAAGCGTCAGCAGCGGTAAAAGTAGAAGAGGTCACAAGGAGGTCAACGGCAGAGATGTTGCGCTTCCGGAACTCGAGTCCTTGTTTGACGATTACAAGGAGCAAGCGCTCCAAAGAACGAGACAAGGTAAAGACATTATTGGATTGGAAGGTGCACTTGAATGCGTGTAACATTTGCTAGGTTTTATGAAAATAGGCGCAGACATGAGGAAAAGTTCAATTTCATAATAAAATTAATTCGATGGTAGATCTATAAGGTAAATATTAATTTCAAAAACAAATATGAAAGCATGACAAGTTTAGATTGATAAGAGAATACAATTGCTTGAAAAAAGTTCAGTTTCATAAGAAATTACGATGGCACAATAGAAAAGGTTTAATTTGAAAAGAAGATTCTGGGGCAGGAAGATAATTTCTTATTAATGCTATTATAGAGAACATCGCTGGTATCAGTTGTAAGGAACTCGTTCCGATTGGTTAGTAATATAATTTCTCTCTTGTTTACTACATAGTTACACCCGTCTTCTGTTCTCTTTCTCATCCTCAAGCACCAATCTGTTCTTACACTAATTATTTCAGTTTATTGATTTACTAGTTTCCCTTCCTCATAACACTAAACTACTTTAGTCTTTCTACGTCCAATGTCTTCAATGTCCAAAACGACTAACCAATTCTGTGACTCCGAGTGCCTCCACTCTTATACCCTTTAATTCCTACCCCAGTTCTCCGAGTGCCTCCACACTTATACCCTTTAATTCCTACCCCAGTTCTCCGAGTGCCTCCACACTTATACTCCTCAACTCCTCCCTCCACCAGTTCTCTGAGTGTCGCCACACGTGTATCCTTCAAATTAAAATAATAATAATAATAATAATAATAATAATCGCGTCGGCAAGTGCGCCCTTCGGACGCAGAAGAGCTCCTCTCTGATTCCCGCTGTGTGGCGCTGTCAGGTTTAATAATTTGTTTCTGTGTGCTCAGACCTTGCAGTGATGGAGCATCGCCCAGGGAGACTGTCGTGCCTATGGGAGTGCACAAAGCAGAGACCCGACAAGAGATGTAGATGCATAGAGGACTATAATAGCGGGAAAACCTTCTGGACACCGTGTAGAAGTAAACGCATTTATTTCATTACATATTCACTTTAAAAAATTACAGATTCACTTAAAAAAGTGTGTGTGTGTGGGGGGGGGGGGGATAATTTTTAAAATATAATCTGAAAATGAAGTAGCAACCTTCCTATTTCATTACTAGGACCAGGCGAACAAAAAGTCTTGTTCTAAATTTAAATCATGACAATTTTAAAGACGAACTCTGTTTCATACAAACCAACTTTCTGGTTAGTTGAGCGAGAGAGTACACCAACACTATCAACAGTTACAACTCGAGAAAAATAATAGTTCAAGAGTTGACATAAGCCACGGATAAGCGTAGAACGCAATAATATTATGTAAATAAGGAGCATCTGCAGCGGATAAGTCAAGATAAGAATGTTCTCCGGTCAGTGGCGTAGCTAGGGGGGGCGGTGGGGGCGGTCCGCCCCGGGCGGCACTCATCTAAAGGGCGGCATTTGTGGGCATTTGAAAAATAAAGCCCTTTCCGAGAGCCGCAAATTTTCTTTTGAAGGGGGAAAAACAAGGTGAAACAAAAATATTCTTAATTTCGAGTCTTAACTAACGGATTTACGCAACATTTGTTTGATTACATAATGGTTGATATAACTAACGCAAACCCATTCATAAATCAAAAGTCGCTTAAAAAAGGGATCGATTTGTTTGAAATTTTAAGCAGTATGCGCCACAAATGGCGCATTTATAAGAAAACTGCACAAAAAGTAAGACATCACCGCTGAGCCGAATAATGTGTAGGCTACTATTAATATCGCAACGACAGTTTTTGTGTGGAATTTCGAAATGCGCAGAATGATGCGCTGACAAGTACCTACATGACATGGTGGTTCAAATATTGTGTAATTTATATTACTGTTTCAGTTTTAGAAAATAATTTTAAGGTAGTTTAACTTGCTAAAACTTAAATTTATTTTGTTTATATTGCATTTAAGTAGCACACATAGATT
>MUZC01000705.1:152919-163130 GCA_002072015.1 Radix auricularia | reverse complement strand
AATTATAAAAGAAAATAATAGAACGCGCTGATCAGTTGCATGTCCTTGCAAGAAAATATTCGTGTATAATACCATGTAACCTACTGATTGAAAAATGTTATCAAATTATTATTTTTTGTATTATCATTGATAAAGAACATTTAAATATTGAACGAAAAGGTTCCAGGTTTTTATGGCTGTGCACAGGGCCTGGCTTAGCATTTTCGGGGCCTTCTGCAGCTTATTATGCGAAAGGGGATGCGTTGGGCCCAATTTGGGTAGGGATAAGGTATTAACAAGGATAATAAGTGAAAATTAAGATAGGTGGGGCATATGAAAGCGCGAACCCACTGCGGCAGAATAGGCGGCAGTGGCTTAAGACCAGCCCTGGCTTTACCTAAACTACTAGAAGAGATAATATGTTAGAAAAAAAGGGGGGATGCCCCCCAGATCTATTAAAATATATTCAACAGTATAGATTGGAAAATTCTTTACCCAACATTATACTTGTGCTAAGAATGTTTTCAACAATTGCTATAAGTGTATCTAGTTGTGAAAGGAGTTTCTCCAAACTGAAGATAATAAAAAATTATCTTCGTTTTACAAAGACTACATCACCACAAAATCTTGCAATATTGTCCATAGAACAAGATATTACAAATAATTTAAATTTTGATAACATAATACACGATTTCTCTACTATGAAAATTTGTTAAGTAATTTTAAAATATGTTCACAAACTAATGTATACAATTTCTATGTTTATAAAACAAAATTATATATTTATAAATAATTGTTTTTAAAACCGTAAAAAAAAAACAACAACACCATTTTTTAAAACTCTAAATCCTTTAAATACGAGACATAGTTATGAGGATGTTCATTATAATACGCAGGGTAAAACAATCCGAAAATACGAAATTCTAGTTTTTTCTCATATAACATTTTTAATGTGATGTATTTAAAAATTGTATTGACAATATAATGCGCACCTCATTGCGTGACAGGAAAGGTTGTTGAACATAACATGCTCCACAACACTCTATCTAAAAAAATTAACTTGATATAAAGAGATAAATGAAATAATTTACAAAATTCAATTTTTGTCCATTCGATCGATTTGAAATTTTGATACATCATTTTTATCACCGACACAAGACTGCCTGCAATATTTCAGCTCACTAGCTTACGAGAAAGTGGGTTAAAAATCGATTCAAAGATTTTTCGGCAAGCAAGCACGCACGCACGCACGGTCGGTTGCACGGGCTCAGCCACCACAAGTTAATACAAAGGATTAAAAAAATAAGAGCATGTTAAGTTGTTATGTTTTTTGGGGCTGTAAATTTGGATTATGTTTTGTATCATTGGGGGAGGGGGGCCTGCAAACTCAAATACTTTCTTGTGGCCTTTAAAAAAAGAATTTTGTATTTTTTTAAATGTGTTCAAATAATATTTATGTCATCTTATGCGGCCTCTTTCATTCATGCTTACATAAACATGGCATGGAATCGTTAACATATTCCCCACTTTTTACTTTTACAATGTAATTGTTTCAATTAAAATTATTTATTTATGTTTATTCATTTATAAAAACCATCATACGATTGATTTAAGTGGCCGTCCTTAAATGAATTCACGCAATTTTAGCTAATTTTCACCCCCTGCACCCTGGTCACACGTGGTCATAAAAACTTAGACACCTTCTTGAATGTGACAAGAAAAGCCGTATTTTCTATTTGAAAATGAGCAGGGTTACTCTCAATTTTTTGTCATTTAAATATTTGTAGTGTAAGGCTGCACTCTAGTACCGTAACACCTGTGAAGCCATGTAACAATTCTTTAAACAAAGTGTCGGTAATCATATATGGAACTTTTATTTAAAGTTGCGCGTTTTAATGCGATTTCAAATGTGTGACACCTCTCTCTCTCTCCCCCCCCATGCGTGACGTCATTTATGGACGTCCCCTAAAAGGGCGGCAAATTGGAGACCGCCCCGGGCGGCAAAAGCTCTAGCTACGCCACTGTCTCCGGTACTCAGGTCAACGGTACTTACCTTGTTTTTTGAGGGGTGGGTTGGTGGTAGGGTGACTTGTGTGTGCATGAGTGTGCGCGTGTTTTTATGGGGAGGGGGGGAGAGGTTAAGTTTTTCTAAAAGAATATGATTTCTTTTTTTTGTTTTGTTTTGAAACAATATGTATTGCTTCTCGTGTTCGTCATTCCATAATTAAGAAAAGGACACACAAAATAAAATCAAGATCATTGGTTAAAAAAAAAAAAATCCATAATTTTTATAAATTCATTTGTGTGTAGGAGACGTCAAGAAACTTCCGGTTGAGATCGAGGTTGAGTTCCAGACGGGTATTCCCGTTGACTGTAGCCACAGGGAGATGGAACAGGCGGTAAGGGCCCGTCCATAAATGACGTCACGCGATTTTTTTACCCCCCCCCCCACGTCACACTTCGTCACAAAAATTAGACCCCTTCCAATATGACGTCTCAAAGCTGTGACCCCCCCCCCCCATCCCTTCCCTAAAAGCAATATTTTTTATTTGAAAATTAGCATGTATCAAATCACTATAAGATCTATTGTCATTTTAGTGGGTATTTAGCGTAAGTAAGACTGCACTCTAATATCGAAACACGCGCGAATCCATGTAAAAAGCTAGAAAATAAAAAGTAAGAAATCGAATACGTGTTTTGCCGTGACGTCGCAATTCTTAAACTCCTGCCCCTCCCCCCTTTCGTCACACATCGTCAAAAATGTGGGGACCCCCCTCCGCCCTAGGTGCGTGCCGTCATTTATGGAAGGCCCCTAAGGTTATGGTTGTAGAGCAGTGTTGTTTACTTGACTTATAACATTCCGCTTACTACCTCAGTGTTTAAAAATATAATCTTTTCAAACTGTAAATGTGTGTAGGTAAATGTGGGGGATAAATTGAATTTTAATGAAGTTTAAAAAAAGTGCGGGGTGGGGTGGGTATAAACATAAGTGTTGTGTATTTTCTATTTTTAATAGCCCTATATTTAAAAAAAAAAAAAGGTTGTGATGCTCTCTCAATTTTTTCTTTGAACAGATCAAAAGTTATTTAATGTCGTCTGCCAAAGCTAAGGTGTGTGAAGTAGATTTTAGATGTCAAAGGTAACGTATGCCATACATTTTTATATTTTTTCCCTTTATTTTTGTGTGTGTTGCTTTGTTGTTGTTTAGTTTTTAAAATGACCTTTTCACCTAGCTATCTCCTTAAAAATTTTTTAAAAAAACACACAAAAAACAAAAACAACAACAACAAACAGCAACTAATTTTAACGCCTTTACGAGGGAACACTGGTCTACATAATACTGAAAGTGACTTTCTTTGATTCTTTGGATTTCTTATATTCGTTTTATTTGTGTATTGTATGTCCGTTGAAAAAGGCTCTTTGCCGAAACGTCCGCTGTTTTGTTACGTCCTGTAAAGGCTAACCCTTACCTTGTTTACGTCTTTTCCATTTAATTTTTTAATAAGCTTGATTGCACTCTCACCCCTCATTTTGTTTACTACTTTCGCCTCACATGCTGTCGGGCGTGGGATCGAGCCCACGTTATAGTCACTATAAAAAATGTTGAGAAATGACTGACGGGAAGAAAGTCCTCCGCTGAACTGGAGAGGAATGGTCGCCGCCAGGGTCTACCAAGCCCGAGAATGCTCTAATGGACGTTATGGGACAACAACAACAACGACAAAAAAGGCTAGGATGGTGCAAGATGGGGGCATGTAGTAAACCACAGTGCGCATGTCTCGAGACGATCAATACGATCATTATCAGCGATCCCCCCCCCCCGCCACTTTATTCACATTGTTCTGATTTCTTCGCGCTGCTGTTTGTGTCCGTTCTCTTTCTTTGCACTACCTGTGAATGAGCAAGTCTTTGTTGTTGTTTTTTTTTGGTCCACTTTCAGTGCTCAAGTTAGTATAAGAAAACAAACGTTTCAAGGGACGGTTGATCTTGACAGCTTTCAACTAACCCACAAGATGGAAGAGGAAGTCAAGCTAAGTCTTCTGAGACTAGAGTCAACTTTGCTGGGAACGAGTTTAAACGAACTGATGTGTACTAGCGTAACATTCCTAACCGTTGGTAAGTTTTTGATTGGTCGATACCATTTTTTGGTACTGAGAGTTAATTTTTTGATTAGTCGATACCATTTGTTGGTACTGACAATTAAGTTTTTGATTGGTCGATACCAGTTGTTGGTACTGATAATTAAGGCATTTGTCAGAAAAGTTTTCATTGGGAAATTATATAAGACAAAATTATTGACAGCGAAGTCAATAGTGTGCTCGCCTCTCAAGTTGAGGGGCGTGGGATCGAGCCCGCGTTAAAGCCACAATAAAAACGTTGATTAATGACTATTGCTAAAAAGTCCTCCACTGACCTGGAGTGGAGATGGGCGCCGTCAGGGTCTACCAAGCCCCGAGAAAGCTTTAATGGCAACATCATAGCCCCCTGCAACAGCAAGGTTATGGGACACACACGAACACAAAAGCTTCTTCTCCGTTCTCAAAATCATTTGAAGAAGGATTTAGACCACAAGCCTTATATCTGTGATGAACTGCGCTGTGGCTGTCGGTTGGTCCAGTCCATCATAGAGTTTGTCGTCGAGGATAGCTTCCTGGGGCCATGTGGATGTTTAGTTATGGTGGTTCAGGGGTCAGTTTTAAAAAAAACATGTTCAGTATTTTCCCCAGCTGTCCCGCGGGGGCACATTCGCTTTCGAACAAAAAATAATAACAATAATAAAAGATTTTAAAAAAAGATATTTGCATTGGAATAGTTATAAAAATGAGAGAATTTGAGAGAAATCAAAGGGGCATGTTAGGGGAAGAGAAGAAAGGGCAGAGAGGTAAGGTATGGAAAGAGAAAGTAAGCGATGGAGCGGGAGGGAGAGGGGAAAGAGGAGGAGGCAGAGAATGTATAGTGTTAGTGATAGAGAAAGTAAATGAGACTGAAGGGGGAGACAAGAGGAACGTGTGAGTGGAAGTGAGGGGAGGGAAGGGGAGAAGTGATCAAAAGAGAAAGTTAGTGGAGAGGAGAAACAGATACAGAGAGAAAGAGAAAGTGAGTGGAGGGGAGAGACAGATACAGAGAGAAAGAGAAAGTGAGTGGAGGGGAGAAACAGATACAGAGAGAAAGATAAAGTGAGTGGAGAGGAGAAACAGATACAGAAAGAAAGAGAAAGTGAGTGGAGGGGAGAAACATATAGGCCTACAGGGAGAAAGAAAAAAATGAGTGTGTGTGTGTAAGAGAAAGAGAGAGAGAGAGAGAGAGAGAGAGAGAGAGAGAGAGAAAGAGAGAGAGAGAGAGAGAGAGAGAGAGTTAGATAAAGAGAGATACACTGAATAAGTGAGAGAAAGCTAATAGTGTGAGGGAAAAAACTTTATCACGTCTTAGTTTTGTGACTAAATGTCAATGGGGTTATCGTAATTTTTTTGGGTTACTACTCAAACGGCTTCCTTTTTATGTACGGCAATATTTCAATATTGTAGGTGAGAGTTGGGGGGGGGGGCGCTCGAAGTTACGACTAACCACTACTTACCACTTCAAGAATACCATATATCTTCTCAATATATATAAAACAATTAATAACAGACGTAATAATCTACCGATTACTTCAACAGAAAGAAAAGAAAACAACAACAACAACAACAACAACAACAACAACCCACTCTTTCTTTAGGCCAAAGAGCTAACACCAACATGCTCCCTGTATCTGATTTTTTAAAATGTTAAAATCTGTTTATTTGCCTTTACATCTTGTGGTCGACTGTGTAACATTGATGATTGTTTTAATTTTTGGTTGACACCTTTCGAATTTCCAGGGGGTTTCCCCGCGTGCGGTGGTTTTTTTGTTTTTTGTTTTTTTAAAATCCCTTACAGACCATGAAGGTCCATGGGAGCAAGTGAAGTAGCGTTCACAAGTTTCATTGACCACTAGCGAGCATGGGATTGTGTGGTTAGCACAATGCCCCGGGGGCCTTGCCAGATCCGCGGTTTCGAACCCGCGACACGGGTTCTTGCTGCGATTCGGTAGTCCAGCTCGCTACAACTTATATTGCACGTCCACCAAGCTAAATATTTAGTTCATTTGAGAATGTCTACTTTGGTTGGGGGGAGGGGGCGTTTTGGTGGGGGAATTAAGATATGATTCTTTAATTGTTTTCTATGGTCAAGCCCCTTTGACCACCGGGATGGAATAAACATTATTTTTTTGAAAAGTAAATACGCGATTGGGCGGATTGGGTTGATTGGGTTGCTTAGAGATTGAAATGTTTAAAATCAG
Organism: Radix auricularia; assembly: GCA_002072015.1. Taxonomy (NCBI): domain Eukaryota; kingdom Metazoa; phylum Mollusca; class Gastropoda; family Lymnaeidae; genus Radix; species Radix auricularia. Next base: position 156,832 of record MUZC01000705.1, on the reverse strand, counting down.
AATTAAAAACTGTAAAAAATATTATAGTTAAAAATAAATATGTCTACAACATTTTATAATTTATAATTGATATACCCCGACCATTATGACCCCGATCAATAAGGGGATCCCACTCTGGGTAAAATCCCCCCCCCCTTAATATAATCCCACATATCTTTGAGATAACATACCCAATTATAATCCCGTTGTAAAATGGGACCCCATTTGTAAAGTAAATACCTTTCACATATAAAATGCATATACTTTAATGGGATCCCATAGCGCTGTAGTATCCAATTGCATATAGTACATTTGAGCTAAAAAAACAAAAAACTTTGTCCATTTAAGTTAAAAAAGGGGGCTCCAGCGGAAACCAATTATATTAACGTAAGATCGAAAAAAAAGTCAGAAAATCAGTTGAATATGACGTTAACATTGACCTATTTATGTTTTGTTATAAATTAATGCCGCCGTAATGAAAAACTAAATCACAGAAGTTTCTAGAGTATTTTAAATTATAACCGAATAAAGTGAATAATAAATATATAGTACAATCAAAGTCTCCATGGCAAATTTTTGGGCTGAAACTTTAAAACTTGTCTAAATAAAAAAGACGAACAATTAACGGAGATCTTGCACAGATAAAATTTAGAATTTTCTAGAATATTTTTGACGTTATTTTCTGTGAGATTTACCTAGCTGAAAATGAATTGAATAAGAACCTACATTGAATTCAGATAAGATGAGGTTTAAATTACAGTAACAAAATTTAAAACATTCCATGAATATATGGTGCATCTCTTAGTTCAAGTGAATTATAAGATTTATATTACATTCAAAGTTTGAAAGTTTGACAGTGAATATACTTTAAAACCTGTCTCAGTAAATCAGGATAAAATATAATAAAGATCCTGCAATAATACAATTTAGAATATTCGAGAGTAGTTTAGTTAAACCCTAAATAAAGTGATACACTGTCCTGTTCTCTCCCTTTGTTAAGTCGTAACTCTCGTTGTCCTGGTGTCTTCACTGTAACTGTAAGGTTCTCTCCCTTTGTTAAGTCGTAACTCTCGCTGTTCTGGCGTCTTCACTGTAAGGTTCTCTCCCTTCGTTAAGTCGTAACTCTCGCTGTTCTGGTGTCTCTCACGACCTTGATGATCTTTTGTTTTTTCGCGTTCCATCTGCAGGAAGGCATCTCATGCAATTGTGGAAATCTGTTTAAATTGTTTTGTTTCATTGTAATATGTAATTCCAATAAAAATACACCAGTCTTTTGTCTTATTGTTTAAATAACATATTTGATATCGGAAGAAAGATTTTTTTAAAAATGTATTTGAAAAGAAAGAAGTAAATGTTAAAAGTAAAATAAAACAATAATGGAACTGACTATCTTGGCTTTCCCGGCTGATCCTGCTTTCTTTACTCACAATGAAGCGGCATCTTATGCAATTTTGGGGAACTGTTTTTTAAAAAAAAATGTTTCCTTGTAATTCCAATAAAAATGCATCAATCATTTACATTAAGTATCCGAATCGTAATAAATAAATTATAAAAAGTATTTTTAAAAAAGTGTAACCTAAAAGTTATAGATAAAACAGTAATAGAACTTACTATTTTTCTGGATTATGCATTCGTGGTTAATTCTATAATATAATATATATATATATAAATCTATTTCTCTGAATCCATAAAACTGACTGTGAGACATACATGAGGACCAAGCCATGTAAGGGAGACCAAGAATGTTACACAGAGAATGGAAAAGCCGAGTGCAGGTAATGTATGCTTCGATCGTTTTCTTAAATTCTAACTTAAAAAAAACAACAACCCGTAAAAACGCAGTTTTTGACTATAAATCCCTTATATATGAGACAGAAATAAAGGGTTGTAATGATGTTCAAACAGACTGAAGGTGACTTAACTCCCAAAAATCTCTAAAATGGGGACGGATGGGGGTAGGGGTCGCCACCGATCGTTAGAGTGAACTCAGCAAACTCGTGGATGAAAACACCAACATACGGCTATTATACATTTATGTAGAAATAACCTAAGAGTGCATTAATTTTATTACGGTACATTCGATCGATCTGAAATTTTGATACAATGCATTGTTAGGTGACACGAGTCTATGTGCAAAATTACAGCTCAATAATATCACGGGAAGTGTGTCATTTTTTAACGGACGGACGGACCAAGAGAGAGAGAGAGAGAGAGAGAGAGAGAGAGAGAGAGAGAGAGAGAGAGAGAGAGAGAGAGAGAGAGAGAGAGAAAGCCGGTGGTGAAGTTAATATAAGGGATTTAAAAATAAATAATAAGTGTCTGCAGAGTTTCTTCCACTTATTGGAGGTTTATGTTTTAGAGATCTGTTAAATCTGGGAAGAAATGAATTTTGTGTGTGCCTATCTTGCGATAAAGTTATCGAAATTACAATTTTAGAATATCAATAGGACAGTATTTTTTATATACAGAAGAGGTATTGTCCAAAAAGCCTAATTTACCAACGTATTATATGTATAGCAGATTTATTGTCTAAATAGTCGCGTGTACCCAGGTAGAATATGGATGGCAGAGTTTTTGTCTAACTATATGTACCAAGGTATTTTATAGATAGAAGATTTCCTGTCTAAATAGCCACATTTATCAAGTTATTATATGGATAGCAGAGTTTTTGTCTAAATAGCCACCTTTACCCAGTATAAGTTAAACTAATAATTACCCTGCTAGCAGAATGAATGTACCTGTAACAACGCATAATGTCATTCTTGTCTGAAAAAATACTCTTTCATGTCAAGTTTTATTTCTTTATATATAAAAAAACGGAATATTTTAAATAGAAATATGTCTACATAAAATTTCTGGAATTTATTTAAGTAGTCAACAGTAAATTATAAAATTATGGATACAAAAATTAAATTAATGTATTTAACATTCATTCCCCCACAGAAACACAAAAGAAGGTATGTAGAATATTTTTTATATTCAGTTTGGCAACGTTTCGTTAGGTATTCATGTTTCAAATTAAAAAAAAAACAACAACCTTAAAATCAACTGAATATTCTTATAGCAGTGGCCTTACATTTGGTGGAACTGAAATGATCTTACAATGATTACCCGTCAATAAACTCACACTTGTTATAAATGAAATATTTATTCATGAGTAATTTATGACCCATGACCTCTTCCATAATTATGAAACAAGTTTTATGTTGTGTCTGTTACGGAGTGTATGTGATGATATCGCAGTTATAATGTGCCAGGATATGGCAGTTATAATGTGCCAGGATATGGCAGTTAAAATGTGCCAGGATATGTATTCGCTATAATGTGTCAGTGAATGTGTCAGGTAATATGTCACTGATATTGCTGATAATATTCTTCCATTGCTGCAGGCTTAAAATGCCCCAAAATGTACTGTTTTTTTATAATTGACTAAAGTTGTCCTGTTTCTTATATTTGCCTAAAGCTGTACTGTTTCTCATATTTTCCTAAAGCTGCCCTGTTTCTCATATTTGCCTAAAGCTGCCCTGTTTCTCATATTTGCATAAAGCTGTCCTGTTTCTCATCTTTGCCTAAAGTTTTCCTGTTTCTTATACTTGCCTAAAGCTGTCCTGTTTCTCATATTTGCCTAAAGCTGTCCTGTTTCTCATACTTGCCTACAGTTGTCCTGTTTCTCATACTTGTCTAAAGCTGTTCTGTTTCTCATACTTGCCTAAAGCTGTCCTGTTTCTCATACTTTCCTAAAGCTGTCCTGTTTCTCATACTTGTCTAAAGCTGTCCTGTTTCTCATATTTGCCTAAAGCTGTCCTGTTTCTCATACTTGCCTAAAGCTGTCCTGTTTCTCATACTTGCCTAAAGCTGTCCTGTTTCTCATACTTGCCTAAAGCTGTCCTGTTTCTCATACTTGCCTAAAGCTGTCCTGTTTCTCATACTTGCC
>MUZC01000705.1:81168-99731 GCA_002072015.1 Radix auricularia | reverse complement strand
CAGATGAGTGGGGAATAGAATGCTAGACGCAGATGAGAGGGGAATAGAATGCTAGACACAGATGAGTGGGGAATAGAATGCTAGACACAGATGAGTGGGGAATAGAATGCTAGACACAGATGAGTTGGGAATAGAATGCTAGACACAGATGAGAGGGGAATAGAATGCTAGACACAGATGAGTGGGGAATAGAATGCTAGAAACAGATGAGAGGGGAATAGAATGCTAGACACAGATGAAAGGGGAATAAGGGGAATACAAGGATTGATGCAGATGAAAGGGTAGTACAAGGCAAAGCACAGTGGCGTAGCTATGGGTAAGAGAGGGTGGTCAAAATTCGAAAGTCCCCCGGGCCCCCACATGAAAGGAATGTTTTAAAAATTATTTTTACATTAAATAATACTCCATCGCCACGTATGCAGGGCCCCCAGAGGTCAAGCCCCCCCCCCGGCCCCCAAATCCCTTCAAATCCCTAGCTATGCCACTGGCAAGAGACAGATGAATGCAAACTTTGAGCTTGGATGACAACAAAGAGAGAAAGGCGCCGTTTGTTTTTTAAAACTATTTCTTGCCGTAGCTTCAGATTGAAATATTACAATTGGTTGGCATTGCGTTGTTTTAACTATCAGTTTAAAAAAAAGAAAACTAAATATACTCTATGTTTATTTCGTTTTGCTTGTATCTCTGTTTATCTGTTGAAGTGTATATAGATCTATGTAGTTGTTTTGTTTAATTAAAAAAAATTCCTCTCACTCTTCTAACTGCACAATTAACTTTTACAAAATCAATGGCCGCGTGTTTCTTGTGTTAGAGAAAAGAGAGAAAACTAAGACAAAAATAACAACACTGACCCATACTGTCATTTCTCTACATGAACCATTGCTAATGTCTGCTGTATGGTGGGTAATGTCTGCTGTATGGTGGGTAATGTCTGGTGTATGGTGTGTAATGTCTGCTTTATGATGGGTAATGTCTGCTGTATGGTGGGTAATGTCTGCTATATGATGGGTAATGTCTGCTGTATGATGGGTAAAGTCTGCTGTATTGTGGGTAATGTCTGCTGTATGGTGGGTAATGTCTGCTGTATTGTGGGTAATGTCTGCTATATGATGGGTAATGTCTGCTGTATTGTGGGTAATGTCTGCTGTATGGTGGGTAATGTCTGCTGTATGGTGGGTAATGTCTGGTGTATGGTGTGTAATGTCTGCTTTATGATGGGTAATGTCTGCTGTATTGTGGGTAATGTCTGCTATATGATGGGTAATGTCTGCTGTATGATGGGTAATGTCTGCTGTACGGTGGGTAATGTCTGCTATATGGTGGGTAATGTCTGCTATATGATGGGTAATGTCTGCTGTATGGTGTGTAATGTCTGCTATATGGTGGGTAATGTCTGCTGTATGATGGGTAATGTCTGCTGTATGGTGGGTAATGTCTGCTGTATGGTGGGTAATGTCTGCTATATGGTGGGTAATGTCTGCTATATGGTGGGTAATGTCTGCTGTATTGTGGGTAATGTCTGCTGTATGGTGGGTAATGTCTGCTATATGATGGGTAATGTCTGCTGTATGGTGGGTAATGTCTGCTGTATGATGGGTAATGTCTGCTGTATTGTGGGTAATGTCTGCAGTATGGTGGGTAATGTCTGCTATATGGTGGGTAATGTCTGCTATATGATGGGTAATGTCTGCTGTATTGTGGGTAATGTCTGCTGTATGGTGGGTAATGTCTGCTATATGATGGGTAATGTCTGCTGTATGGTGTGTAATGTCTGCTTTATGATGGGTAATGTCAGCTGTATGGTGGGTAATGTCTGCTGTATGGTTTAAAATGTCTGCTGTTTTGATTAAAATGTTTGCTGTATGGTGGGTAATGTCTGCTGTATGGTGGTAATGTCTGCTGTATGATGGGTAATGTCTGCTGTATGATGGGTAATGTCTGATGTATGGTGGGTAATGTCTGCTGTATGGTGGGTAATGTCTGGTGTATGGTGGGTAATGTCTGCTGTATGGTGGGTAATGTCTGCTGTATGGTGGGTAATGTCTGGTGTATGGTGGGTAATGTCTGCTGTATGGTTTAAAATGTCTGCTGTTTGGATTAAAATGTTTGCTGTATGATGGGTAATGTCTGCTGTATGGTGGGTAATGTCTGCTGTATGATGGGTAATGTCTGCTGTATGATGGGTAATGTCTGATGTATGGTGGGTAATGTCTGCTGTATGGTTTAAAATGTCTGCTGTTTGGATTAAAATGTTTGCTGTATGGTGGGTAATGTCTTCTGTATGGTGGGTAATGTCTGCTTTATGGTGGGTAATGTCTGCTGTATGGATTAAAATGTCTGTTGTTTGGTTTAAAATGTCTGCAGTATGGTTTAAAATGTCTGCTGTTTTGTTTAAAATGTCTGCTGTTTGGTTTAAAATGATGTCTGCTGTTTGGTTTAAAATGTCTGCTATATGGCTTAAAATGTCTGCTGAATGGTGGGTAATGTCTGTTGTATTGTTTAAAATGTCTGTTGTTTTGTTTAAAATGTCTGCTGTATGGTTTAAAATGTCTGCTGTATGATGGGTAATGTCTGCTGTATGATGGGTAATGTCTGCTGCATGGTGGGTAATGTCTGCTGTATGATGGGTAAAGTCTGCTGCATGGTGGGTAATGTCTGCTGTATGGTGGGTAATGTCTGCTATATGATGGGTAATGTCTGCTGTTTGGTGGGTAATGTCTGTTGTATGGTTTAAAATGTCTGGTGTATGGTTTAAAATGTATGTTGTATGGTTTAAAATGTATGTTGTATGGTTTAAATTGTCTGCTTTATGATATAAAATGTATGCTGTTATGAAATATCTGCAATGTTGAAAGCTCGTATCTATTGTTATAGATGTCTGATGTTCTGGTCTCGACTCAACTTTTCAATGTTACTCTCTTCTTCAGGTCTGAGAGTAAAGGTAAGCGATGATAACTTTCCTGTGCTCTAGTGTCTGGCAACCGTTCAAGAGTTCGTTATGTCGTCAATCATTTCTTGTGTTAATTTTCTGAGATTAACAGCATTGATTACATGCGTGAGGGTGGGGCATCTTGAGGCAGTGGCGTTACCAGAGGTTGTAGGGGGGTGAGTGGGGGCAACGCGTAACACTTTATGGTAATAAGCAGTGGCGTCACCAGAGGTTGTAGGGGGGTGAGTGGGGGCAACGCGTAACACTTTATGGTAATAAGCAGTGGCGTCACCAGAGGTTGTAAGGGGGTGAGTGCGGGGGGACTCGACAACGCGGCACACTTTATGGTAATAAGCAGTGGCGTCACTACGGGGTGCGATGGGGGGCGGGCCGCCCCGAGTGACACCATCACAAGGGGTGACACCAAAATTTAAAATTCTGCGTGTTGCTGTTATTTGGCACTGGAAGACTCGGAGGGAGTTCTATGGGGTAAGTCATGAGGGGGTGGCACCATGCGCTTCCACCCCGGATGTCATCACCCTAGTGACGCCTCTGGTAATAAGAACGGTTATCCGGTGGGTTGGGTGGTGTGTCGTTTTCATAAGTTCTTCAAGGTGACCAAGAAAATTGCAGTAAATTCTGTTGTGTGTATGGTATGATCTGTTAATTTAACAAAATTATTTTTTTTCTCCTTTTTTAAAAAAAATAATAATTCTTGACTCTAATCGTAAACATTTAAAATCAGTTCGCCTTTTGTTTTCTTTAATGAGTTTTTCTGAAGTTAATTTATTGTGGCATAAATTACAGATTTTCTTACCGCCCTTTGACTCTCTCCAGTGTCTGTCGTACCAGATGACCTAAATTCTAGTTTACTTACCGCCCTTTGTATCCCTCTCCAGTGTCTGTCGTACCAGATGACATGAATTATTTCCTCATCGGCATCTTCCTTGGGCCAGCGTTCATTGTGGTGTGCGTCGTCTTGGTGACGTCACGCTACCGACGACACAGGGCGAACCAGGGGAACACAGAAAACAGTGAGGGAGACGGGGAGCTGGGGACTAGTGACGTCATCAAAAAAAAGTGAGTGACTGTCACGTGGTTATAAAATATTTAGGAATAGACTGCGCGGTGACGGTATGTAAATTTGACTCCATCAACTTTTATCAGTTAAATGTATTATTTAACTTATATTATTCAACATATATGCATGGGCGTCGCTAGGAATTTTTCCAAGGGGGGCGGTGTGCAAAAAATCAAGTTTTTTTAATTTAGGGGGGCCGTCCAAAAATGACGTCACGCACCTATGGGGAGGGGGGGGGGTCCCCAACTTTGTGACGATGTTAGACGAGGGGAGGGGGGAGTTTAAAAATTGTGACGTCGCGTCAAAACAAGCTGCTCTAAGCAAAATGTCCACTTAAATATTCGATTTCTTACTATTTATTTTAATGACGTTTCGCATGGATTCCCGCGTGTTACGATATTAGAGTGCAGCAGTACACTAAATACATAGATCTACTAAAATAACAATAAAGTGTTTTGTAACATGCTCATTTTCAAATAGACAAACTTGCCTTAATGTGGGGTGTCACAGCTTTTTGACGTCACATTATGGAAAGGGGGGTCTAAGTTTTTTGTAGCAAAGTATGACAAAGGGAAGGGGGTAAAAATTGACCAAAATAACGTGACGTCATTATGGACAGCCCCTAACTGACAATGCCATACAGGTTTAATTTTCAATTAAATTTGAGTTAAGTTTAACATAAGTGCCGCAAAAAGTCTCAGAAGTTAATAAGTCTCACAAAATAGCGCTGTAGATCTAATAGCTAAAATACAACATATATTAATGTATTTAATAAATCAAAAACGTAAGTTCTCACGAGAAAATTAGATTTTGCTGTGAAATAATATACGTGTAGAAACAGTAGCATTACCAAAGATGAATATCAGAAAATTATTTCCAGGGTTAAAAAAAAAATATAAAAAAAAAAAAAGTAGTGCAATCGCGGGATTCCGAAATGCCGTTATTAGAAGATTTTGCGGCGTCTGTAGCATCTGACTTATCATTGGCATTGAGGACATCAGTACAAGTCAACAGCCAGACACAGCTGAGGCAACTGTTTCTAATTTGATTGTCGCTTACACTTATCCATTTCCTAACTTGGCTATAGGAAGGTATGTCTGGACACAAGACTTTTCAAATGAGTTGAAATTACAGCTGATTCGTGATTGTTGGACACCTGATAAAATGTATCAGGCTAGAGCTGAGTGTAAACAGAGTTTACAATTTTTTTTAGATATGTATGGTTATCAAACTGTTAACCGTGGCTTTTATTCTCGCAAATGTTAAAATGTGCCTTTTGTAAATATTCTGTGTTGTTTCCACAAAAAACAATTCGAGGAATTCACTCGGCATTTGTCAACAAACAATGCACACAATATAAAGATTTCAACGAGGATCCACGTAGCCGCATGCAAAGCACTTGACACACAGGCTCTCATGAAGATACAACTACGAGCAATTTTGTTGCATTATTGAAAGCCAAAGTAGTTTCTATAGATGGGCAGTTGGACTCATCATTTAGAAGACAAAGTCAAGAAAATCGAAACAAACTGGGTCCCATAATTTCTACAATCCTATTTTTCGGCATGCATGATTTAGCACTTCGTGGAAAAGAATTAAATTCTGGTAATTTTTATGACCTGTTAAAAGTTTCATGCAGTCTAGAGATGAAGTTCTTGGTAGTCATTTGTCAATTGTTTCTTGTAGTGCCAAGTATATCTCGGAAACTATGTAAATCACTAAGATCGAAATTTGTGTGTCTCTTGCGTGAAGACATTGTTCGTGAAAAAAATAATTCAGTTGCATTTTCTATACTTGCCACCGAGACAAATGACATTTCAGGCATTGCAATATCGGCATCCTTCCGTCTCGAGAGACGATGGTGCATCACCGTTGGGTTGGGTTGCATTTTCTCGAGTGGCTGTGCAGTCCTATCATTGAGTGACAGTCTTTACCACAGTTTTTACACACGAGTTCTGTGCTTCCAAATGTTTTGGCCTTTCTCCTATATAGCTCTTCTGTCTGCAGCCTCCTCCATTCTTCGCTCCTCGGCTACTATGACGCCCTCTTTGACAACTGTGCGCCACGTAGATTGATCTTCTGCCTTACACTCCCAGTCACTTGTATGTAATTTGGCTGCTTTCATGTCCCTTTGACAGACATCTTTAAATCGCAAGCGTGGGCGACATGTTTTCCTCTTTCCTGAAGCAAGTTCACCATTTAGGAGGTCCTTCGCGATGCGGCCAGAGCTCATTCTTTTAACATGTCCTAGCCACCTCAGGCGTCTTTCATTAAGAATTGAGAACATGCTTTGGGTATTGGCACGCGTTAGGACCTCACTATTAGGCACTTTGTCTTGCCATTTAAAACCAAGGATGCGACGCAGGCATCTCAAATGGAAGCTGTTAAGCTTGCGCTCTTGTGATGTATAAGTGGTCCATGTCTCGCTCCCATATAGTAGTGTACTAATGACACAGGGTCGATAGACGCACAGTTTGGTTTTCTCCGTTAGCTTGGTGTTTTGCCAGACCCGCTTATTTAGTTTAGCCATTGTTGCAGCTGCCTTGCCAATTCTGCTGTTTATTTCTTCTTCAATGGACAGTGTATTGGAGACCTTGGACCCCAAGTAGGTGAAGCTGTCCACAACCTCCAAGTTTTCATTATCGATATTTATGGTAGGAAAAGGTCGAGTGTCTTGGGCCATAATGTTTGTCTTTTTCAAGCTGATTTGCAGACCAAATTCTTTGCAGGCATTGGAGAAGCTTGACACGAGTTGTTGCAAACCAGATTCTGTGTGTGCTGTTAGGGCCGCATCATCCACAAATAGTAGCTCTCGAATTAGGACATCCGTCATTTTGGTCTTGGCTCGGAGGCGGGCAGTGTTGAATAGTCCTCCATCAGCTCTGGTGTGTAACCTGATTCCCTCACTGCTATCCTTGAATGCGTATCGAAGAAGTACAGAGAAGAATATTGCAAAGAGTGTTGGTGCGAGTACACAACCTTGTTTAACTCCACTGCTGAATGTAAAGGCCTCTGACTTAGCTCCATCGAACTGCACTGTGCCAAGCATATTTTGATGGAACTGTCTGATGATGGCAAGTGGGTGAGGGGGACAGCCAATTTTGCCAGTATTTGGAATAGCCCGTTGCGACTGACTAAGTCGAAGGTTTTTGTAAGGTCCACAAAGGCAATGTATAGTGGCATCTGCTGCTCTCTGCATTTTTCCTGGAGCTGTCGTATGTTGAACACCATGTCTATGGTAGACCGCCCGGACAATAAACCGCACTGAGATTCTGGATAGACACGGGATGCTAGGCTTTGTAAACGTGTTAGTATAACGCGGGCAAAGGTCTTTCCTACAATACTAATATAAGGAGTGAAATGCCGCGATAATTATTGCAATAACTCCTATCACCTTTGTTTTTATATAGTGTCACTATATTTGCATCCTTTAGTTCTTGGGGGATGTAGCCCTGTTCCCAGCAGAGGGACAGAATCTCGTGTAATGATTGGAGTAAAGCTGTCTTGCCACTCTTTAGAACCTCTGGTGGTATTCCATCATTCCCAGGCGCTTTTCCACAAGCTAGGCTGTCAATTGCTTTGCTCAGCTCTTCCTGTGTGGGCACGACATCAAGTTCTTCCATGAGTGGCATATCGGGGATGTCATCTAGAGCGGTGCTGGAGACTGTGATAACTGTTGAATACAATTTCAGATAATGCTCAACCCACCGTTTTAGCTGTGCTGCCTGGTCTTGAATAATTTCTCCACTTTTGGACTTTAGGGGAGCAACTTTGGACGTCAAGGGGCCAGTTGCCTTTTTGATGTTTTGGTACATGATTTTTGCATTCCCATGTCTGCAGCTGATTGTATACTGGAACAGAGCTTAAGCCAGTAGGTATTGACACATTTACGTGCAACCTTTTGGGCAAGTGACTTGGCTGTTTTTAAGGCATGCAATTTGTCGGGTGTAGGCTTTTCCTTGTAAGCCATAAGAGCTTTCCTTTTTGCTTCAGTGACAGGTTTCATCTCGTCCCAATGTTCATCAAACCAGTCCGTGGTTTTGTGAGATTTTGTGCCAAAGGCTTGTATTGCGGGTGTATAGATTGTGCCCCTCAGATGCGTCCATTTGGAATCAATGGTGACGCATGGGGACGTCTTTGAGAGACTTTCCTTCACCTTGTCTGTGAACAGCTGCGTTTTCGCAGGGTCTTTCATGCAGGAGGTATCGATGCGTGGACTTCCTTTTTTCTTGGTGTGGTACGAGTTTTCCTCATTATTCGTACTTTGCTGGCGACAAGGGAGTGATCCGTGTCACAGTCGGCACTGTGATAGCTGCGAGTGAGTAGGACGCTAGCTAGTTGTGCACGCCTGGTGATAATGAGGTCCAGCTGGTGCCATTGGTGGGATCGAGGGTGTCTCCAAGATACTTGGTGTATATCCTTGCACTTGAAGAAAGTGTTGGTCACACACAAGCCTAGTGAGCAGCACAATTCCAGAAGCCTTTGTCCATTTTCATTTAATGTTCCTCTTCCAAAGAGTCCAAGGCAGGTGGGCCAAGCTTCGTGGTCGCTCCCCACTCTAGCATTGAAATCTTCTAGGAGATAGATTGCCTCGTCTTTGTGGATGCTGGCTATTGCCTGGTCTAACGCTCCATAGAACTGGTCCTTCTCTTCCGGATTTGAATAGGGTGTTGGGGCATACACACTAAGAATGTTTGCTGGGCCCGCAGTTGTTCTGAGTCTTAGAGTGAGGATCCTCTCTGTGTCTGATGACGGGGTTCAATGGATGGTAGAAGAGTGTTCTTAACAGCGAAACCTACACCATGCTGTTTAGGTTCGTCTTTTGGTCTGCCTTGCCAGAAGAAGGTGTCATTGGCCTCTTTGAGTGAACCTTTGTCTGGAAGCCATTGAGTAGATGTCAATTGGTGTTAGATTTGTCAAAGAGCAAAATGGGAAAATGATGGTCACAGAAGAATTCCTGGGATATATTCCAATTGTCGATAGAGCAGCTGAAGGTTTAACCAACGCCATCATTAAAAATTCATTAGAATTTGGATTAGATATGACAAAGCTCGTTGGTCAAGGATACTGCGGATATTCTAAAATGGCAGATATAGAAGGAGGAATCCAAGCAATAATTAGAAAAAATATCCAAAAGCAACATTAGTACATTACAGTTCACATAATCTTAATCTTGTCTTGAACGATTTAAATAATGTGAATGCTATACGAAACATAATAGGAACAATTAAATCAATGAAAGTATTTTCCGAGAAAGTAATCAGCGACGAAAACTAAATCAAAATGTTCGTTTGCTGTGTGATAACTACATGGACACATAAATATAAATGCTGGCGTATTTATGCTAAAATGTGACAGAGAATAAAATTTATTTACAACAATCAGTAATGTAATCAGTAACATAATAATTCTTTTTTATGTTTGTTATTTGTACACTGTCTTCAAAGTAATTAACTTGCAGGGAATTTAGCTCAGTTTTATTGTATCAAATTTATGATATTTTTCTCAAATGTGGGGCTGGGGGGGGGGGCTAACGCCTTTGCATATATATATGTATATATTGATTGTTCGTTACCAGTAACTTCACAGGGGAGGAGCGCAGTGACGTAAACTGCAACAGCGAGACCATGCATGATGAAGATTTTGCGGAGAAAGTCGGGTACATTCACATGGAAGTAACAAACGAACATATTTCATAACTTTGATGACCGTTGATATTTAACACTCGATTGAATGAATGGCTTTATTCACCGTGCACTGTTCAGCACTTTTATTGTTAAAAGCTTGGAATTTCTGTGCTGGTCTAAATCTCTACAGCAGAAAAGTTAGTCCAATCAAATGTGATAGTTTAATAACTGGACCGCACTATACCCCATCTTTTCAAATAATATATATATATATATATTAGGGCTGTTATCTATTAAATAAAATTTAATTGTTAACTTTTGAAAAATTACCGAATAATTAATCGATAATTTTGATTAAAGCTGAAAATGCGATGTATGACGTCATTTAACTTAAAATTTTTAAAAAGTATTTATTTAAAAAATATGTTTAGGCGATATATTTAAATATAGATCTAAGTAGTTCAATTTTATGTCAAAGAATTTAAATTTTGTAATTGTTATTTAAGCAAAAGCAATGTTTTTAAAATATCATTTTCCTTATAAAAACTGCTTATTTTAAGGTTTTCATAAAAAAAAAAATTTTTTTAAATGGAGAAGTTTGTAGTAATTTGTACGTAAAAACAATGATTAGTTCTAATTATTGATTAATTATTTATTAATAAATCGAAAAATAGTTTTAAATATTTTCTTTTATTTTAATAACCATTTTATCCATTAAAATAATTTTAATCGATATTTTTTTACCGATTAATCGAGAAATTAATCGGTAATTTCCGCAGCCCTAATTTATATATATATATAAAATATTGGAAGTGAAAAAGTAAAATCAATTTTGAATGGTACTGAGGATACCACCTTTAAAATTTTTAGAAATGACGTGATCAAAATCAAGACATGAGATCAGTGTCCCCAACGTCAGAAGCCTATTATACTGGGTGTGAGACTTATGGCAGACTAATAATGATTTCCTTTATATGCAAGTACAAACAAATACATATCCTCCTTAGAAGTCTGGGATACGCGTAGGACACAATAATTTTGTGCAAGGCATAGAATGTATATGATAAGCACACACTCAAAACATATCCTAGTGGTTAGCACATTACATTAAAAAATATTTATTATGATTAGATTCTAGAAACTTATTTATTGAAAGATCTAGATTCTACACTGTCTCTTAAGACTAAGTTAAATTGTGTGCTTAAAAAAGGTTTGCTTGTCACACAACTTACGGCAGATTTTTTGCTTTGTTGTATTGTCACATTTGTAAAAAAAACTATATTTTCTGTTATTTAATTCTGACTAATGTTGGTTGTTTTCTTATTTTCGCTTTAAAAGCTACTAAAAAAAAAGTCATGCTGTTGAATGTTTGAGGTGTAAAATAATTTAGATTAATTTCTCGCCATCATGACGTCATAAAATATTGAAATGTATTTTTGTACAAGTAAATCCTTTGGAGAAATAACCTCTGAGCAACATTCTTATGTATTTTCTTTTCATTGGACAAGACTATAATCTTGTTGCTTGGCCCATTGGGTTTAAGACCAACATTAGGCAATTGTTTCTGTTACGTAAAATTTGTATTCTATTTAGGTTTTTTGTTGTTTCTTGTTGTTGTTTTTTATAATTAAAAAAATAACGGAAGAATTAAAATTTTAAATATTAAACGTCAATAAACATTAGAGTTTAGTTTATTGTAACTTGACTAAACTGACATACTTTGTTTCTTGTGGGGGAGATTCGATTTCTATTCAATGATGGGCAGTCAAAGATCACTTTCAGGTTGACAATTTGCATCAAGAGAGTCGTCCAGTCATTACATCAACGAGATTAAATCGCGGTAAAATTCTACCAGAAATTCTATAAGAGACTCATTTTTTTTAGTAAACAATCATAAAGAGAAAAATTTCAGAAACACTTTTTAATATCTTGTTTTTATTTTATTTATACAAATATTCTGATAAAAATACAAAAATAGAATGTTACAAATGATATAATTTAATATTGCAATAAATGTGTGTTTTTTTTCTCCCAAGATGAGGAAGTCTTATTACATTATAAAAATAAATTGACAGATTCTAAGAATATACTAGAATATCTCCTGAATAGTAGTTCTACCAATGATAGAAAAAGTGTGCAACATTCAATGGAGACAATGCTATTCATTCATTGTATACCATTGTAAAGTTTTAATTAAGGTCTTTGATTTACAGAGGTTAAGGAGGGGAACATTCTTTTTATAGAAATATATCATTGTGATACAATAGAGTACTTGGTCCATGTCCAGCATGGAGAGCAATAACAAAACTGGATGGACTATAACTTATTTTATTATAACAATGGACAAAAAATATAGGAGAGCAATTACAACGAGGGATGATCTACAACTTATTTTATTATAACAATGGGCAAAAATATAGGAAAGCAATAACAATGATGCATGGAATATAACTTATTTGTTTATAACAATGGACAAAAGATATAGGAAGGCAATTACAATAATTGATGGATTATAACTTATTTTATTATAACAATGGACACAAAATATAGGAAAGCAATAACAATAATGGATGGAATATAACTTATTTTATTATAACAATGGGCAAAAGATATAGGAAAGCAATAACAATAATTTTGAATAATGGATGGAATGTAAGATTTAATGAAAAACATGAGAAAGTTATTACAGTTACAGCAATGTATGGAATATAACAATGAAAGAAATAGTACAAGGAGCAACAGTGACTGGAATGCAATGATGGAAACAATAAAATACAAATGGGAGAAACTAATATAAAAAAAATAGGATAAAAATATGTTTATATATTATACAACCAAAGGCTATTTTAGCAATGGATAAAATGGAAGCAGATTTGATTAAATACAAATATGGAATAAATAACATGTAGGTTGATAATAAATATTATTATTAAAAAGATGAAACAATAGGAACAGTTTAATGTAATGATTAATGATAATGCTACAATAGATGAAATACATCAAATGATGGTGAGAAAATAAGGCAAAGGCTTAGCATCACAAAAGGTCAACAACTTCATCAAATTTAAAATCATTTTGGTTTTTGTGTAGCCTAGTAAACACATGAAGTAGCTTAACAATATACATCCTTTGATTCAGACCAAAGGTGCCACTAGGGTTGGCGCCACCCAGTAGCTCATGGAGTCACCAGGTTCTATCCACACCACCCACACTCCCCTAGCTATCCACACTACCCACACCCCCCTAGCTATCCACACCACCCACACCCCCCTGAGCTATCCGCACCACACGCACCCCCCTAGCTATCCGCACCACGCGCACCCCCCTGGTGACACCTCTGATTCAGACTCAACTGTTGACCAGAAATTCCTTGTTCAGAATATTTAACACATAAACATTTAATTCATTCTTACTTAAACATTTGTGTCGGTTGAGATTTTAATAAATTCATTTCCCCTCGATCTGATAAAAAATATTGAATTATGTTTTTCTGATCCATGGGCAATTTTCTCAGTAAATATGTGTTTAACTAAAGGGTAAGTCAGTGATTAAAGAAACAACATTTTTTTACAATCACAAGTGTATAAAATTATAAAATGTACAACAAAAATTTTGTTGTTTTAAAAATGGCTGGAATTGAAATATAATGTGTCCTTGAATGAAAAGAAATGTTGACAAGTTTACAATTTGGATGCAACATCACATAAATAAATCTACACCACTGAGATAAATGACTATAAACCTATTAACAACCTTTCGGAATTGGAAAACACTTTGAAAGACATAAATTGGACTTCTAAAGAAAAACAAAATATACAAAGAAAAGGAGCGTACCTCAAAACATGTTAAAAAACAACAACTCAACTTGGGTTTAAGATGGAGACTTAAATTCTGCTATTGATTTGTATTTTTAAAAAAAAAAACTTTAAAAAAAAATTATTACTATATTTTCAGTACAATACATGGTCATTCTGTGAAGAAAATTATTGGGCCCTAGATTCTTTTTATTAGAATGCTCAGCATGTAAAGCAGCATTCACTGGCCAACGCTACTAGAAGATTCTGTGGCACAATGCCCAGTTGACTTTGTTTACTATTTTTGTAATCAAACTGTTAATTTTTTTTTAACCAACAATATTTTGCTATAATTTGAGAAATGTTGACATGACATGTCTGATGATAATTTAAGTTTATGTCTATCTACAACAAGCAGGAAGTAATGAACACAACAAAAGTCACAATATGATTGGACAGATCCTGAGATACTTATTGATCAATGTAAAACTAACAAATCCATTGCTGAAAGATAGTGAACAAAATTAAAATGACCATCTAATATAGAAAATTGCTGAGATTTGTGTATATATATATAACTGAAGTTTATTTAAAATCCATCAATCTCCAAAATGAGGAATAGGGAGTTGACTATCTAGATATCTGATGTTGGAACTGTTGACTATCTAGATATCTGATGTTGGAACTGTGGACTATTTAGATATCTGATGTTGGAACTGTGGACTATCTAGATATCTGATGTTGGAACTGTGGACTATCTAGATATCTGATGTTGGAACTGTGGACTATCTAGATATCTGATGTTGGATCCTGAAAGAGAAACATTAAAATTACCTTTCCATCACACATGAATCACTTATATAATTTTTATTGAACCTAAAAGACAACAAAGAGAAAAAAGGGGGAGGGGGCTTAAATTAACTTAATGAGACATAAAAAAACCCGCATTTTGTTTAACACTTGAACTTTCACATAAGAAGATAGACAAAAAACAACAAGACACAGCAGACTTATGGCACTCTTAAGTTTATTATGGTGCCTAAGGCTTGAGGAGATGTTCTACTTACCAGAGTAACTTTAGGTCTTTGGATTTTAAAGTCCTGAAGCAGACACACATAAAATATAATTATTACATTGCAAGAGTTTTTTTGTAATTGTGTTTTTGAGGTACTATTTGTTTGCCTGGGACTATATTCAGTTGAAGGAAGTTTTAAAAATTGTTTTGAGATCTAGTTAGAAATTACAACTAGTTTCCAATATTCTTTATTAAATAAGTTGTGTTTACCTGCCCACTGGGTTCCAATATTTTATATAAAAAGTCCCATGAGAAATTTCCTTCATTTTGTCTCGGCTGATCTGAATGACAGAAAGAGAAGAAATAAAAGACTACATTTAGGTAATTGATGAGCCGAGGTAAGTGATGAGCTGAGGTAAGTGATGAGTTGAGGTAATGATAAGCTGAGGTAATGATGAATTGAGGTAATGATGAGCTGAGGTAATGATGAGCTGAGGTAATGATGAATTGAGGTAATGATGAGCTGAGGTAATGATGAATTGAGGTAATGATGAGCTGAGGTAATGATGAGTTGAGGTAATGCTAAGCTGAGGTAATGATGAATTGAGGTAATGATGAGCTGAGGTAATGATGAATTGAGGTAATGATGAGCTGAGGTAATATGAATTGAGGTAATGCTGAGCTGAGGTAAGTGATGTGTTGAGGTAATGATATGCTGAGGTAATGATGAGCTGAGGTAATGATGTGCTAAGGTAATGATGAGCTGAGGTAATGATGAATTGAGGTAATGATAAATTGAGGTAATGATGAGCTGAGGTAATGATAAGCTGAGGTAAGAGATGTGCTGAGGTAATGATGAGCTGAGGTAAGTGATAAGTAGACAACCTGAGAACAAGTTTAAAGTAATTGTTCTCTCATTTCTCAAGAGAATTAATTTTCTTTTACAACCTATAGGTCACTGTGGAAATATTTGGAGATGTGAGTAATTATATAAGTTAGTGAAATAATTCTAGATGTGAGTGAATTATTTCTAGATGGGAGTGAATTAATTCAAGATGTGAGTGAATTATTTCTAGATGTGAGTGAATTATTTCTAGATGTGAGTGAATTAATTCAAGATGTGAGTGAATTAGTTCTAGAAGTGAGTGAATTATTTCTAGATGGGGGTGAATTAATTCTAGATGTAAATAAGTGTATAAACAAATAGATTTCCTCTATTTGTGCCCCCAAACAATGGAATTCTCTAGCATTACAGATTTACATTTTTCCAACTACTTATGCCTTCAAGTGTGCACTAAAAACGCATCTCTTCAAACTATTCTTTCAAAATTAAATAACAATCAAATATTTCTTTAAATGATAAAGGTAACTCATGGACACTGTAATGTCATTATATGTTGTAGTTATTTTATGATATCTGTGTTTTACATTGAATGCCTTGATTACTATATGTGTAAAGCTATTTCTATGTGAAGTGCTGTGAGCCCAGCTACTTGCTGGATTACTGTACTGTATAAATCATCAAATTATTATTATAATTTGTCAGCATTTCTAACAGACATTCCATGTTTTTATCCCAGGCTCTCTAGGGCTATAAGCTTCAGGAGTGAGTGGATCAACATTTCAGGGTTTGTGTGGATATATTTCAGGGTTTGTGTGGATATATTTCAGGGTTTTTGTGTATATATTTCAGGGTTTTTGTGTGGATATATTTCAGGGTTTGTGTGGATATATTTCAGGGTTTGTGTGGATATATTTCAGGGTTTTTGTGTATATATTTCAGGGTTTGTGTGGATATATTTCAGGGTTTGTTTGTGGATATATTTCAGGGTTGAAGTTAACATATAACTTATTTATCAGCCCTTTCCCCACTGAGGAAATATGACAGAGTCCCCCGCCCCCTTCCTGGACCCTGTTTAAAGTGAAGACTTACACCACATACCTTCAGCCCCTCGTTTATTCCTTGGACTGTTCCAGGATAAATCTCCAGATTGTTGACCCTTGAACCTGCCCCCCTCCATACTCTCCCCACTTGAGCCTAGAGACAAGCCATCATGATGATACAGTCCGGTCCTGTCCCTTCCATCCCAGGTACTTCGCTTGGCCACACCTCTGGCAAACACACTCTGGGTGTGACTGGATTGAAATAAAAAAAAAGTGCAAGCAATTTAAAGAAAATGTTATGCTATAAAATCACATGTAATCATGTAATGTAAACTTAATGTAATGTTAACTTCAATGTTTTGTTATCTTATCTGTTACAGACGCTTCTTCTATACAGAAGATTATTGCGTCCTACGTTTATCTATGATTTGTGTTTAGTCCTGCATTCTTATTAGAGTTTTAAATGATGATAAAGTGTTGGCTTTCCTGGTTTCTTCAGGCAACCCATTCCACGCCCGAATGCCGGACGGAAAGAATGACAACTTGAATGTGTTTGTTCTTGCATATCCAATAAGAAAGGTGTTTTTATCTTTAAGTCTATCTGAGGTTTGTATTAAGTTATCTTTGTGTTGTATTTCTAAATTAGAATTAATTACTTTAGGCATAATTACTAATTTACTCTTGGTTCTTCTATCCTCTAGTGTTTCAAGGTTTAATGACTTAACTAATGGTGTTACTCTTGTGAGTTTTGAATATTCTCCAGTAATGAATCTTGCAGCTAATTTTTGAATTTGTTCTAGTTTATCAATGTTTTCTTCGGTGGATGGTTCCCATACAGAAGATGCATATTCTAGTATAGGTCTCACCAGGGTGATTTAGCATTTTAGTTTTATATCTTTATTGCATTTGTAAAAGTTTTTTTTTTCCCATAAAACCTAAGGTTTTGTTTGATTTTTTAATAACATGGGGATTTCAAGATAGTTTTTCATTTATTATGACTCCTAAGTATTTTTCATCTTTGGTTTGGGTTAGTTCTTCTCCATGAATGAAATATTTTAAATTTATTTGGTTCTTTTTCTTTGTTACTCTTAGCAGTTGGAAAAGTTATTGTTAACTTAAAAACTAGAGGTGTATACAGTAGTGAGAGAGATCTGTTATGACTTTGTACAGCTGTCGGAGCTGAAATTGAGAAAACTTTTGTGATGTTTTCTGTGGCTTAGAAGGGAATTTTTCAAAACAACCATCTTATCTTTTCTCTTTCAGTTTTGAGATAACAAGCATTTCCTAATCTTAAATCCTTATAGAATCACAGGAAAGAGGTTTATAAAATACCATTGACCCCTTATCTATTAAAAAAAAAAATAATTAAAGTTTATTTACTTTTATTTGGAACAATTCATCCACAAAATTTAATTTGAAAAAATAAAGTAAGACAATGTTAGCTATTAGCAGATACACATGAATTTTTACACATTAAGAACAGGTAGTCTTGTTTAATTAACAAAGCTAAAAAGAAAAAAGTTTTTGCCCTTTTTTATGTTAACTTGGTATTTCAGAATTATACATCTATTTGTCATTTTCTCCTGATGGAACCAACCTTCCATTCCGAAAAATGCCACATATACAGAATTATACATCAATTTGTCATTTTCTCCTGGTAATACATACTCACTATTGCTGAAAACATCACATTTACTGCAATACGTCAAGGCCAACTAACCATCCAATCAAATTTATTTCTTCTCTCAAACAATCTACTACTACCACTGAATTAACATGAAAATCTTCCAAAAAAGAAAATAAATTGTCAGGAAAGGTAGACAATCAATGCCATAGATGAAAACAGAAGCCAAATAGCAGAGTTTTTGACCTACCTCTCATCATCATCTGAGTGCAGGGAATGGGTCGGCCGGCTACTCCTTCGGTTCTTTGCTATACACAGGCCGATGACCACAGCCATGGTGAGTAGAACAAACAGTGGGATGCCCACAGCCAGACCAAGTTTGAGGGTGTCATTATCTGCTGGACATCAGATTACATAGTTTGACTGGACATGAGATAACAGTTTGACTGGACATCAGATAACACAGTTTGACTGGACATCAGATAACACAGTTTGACTGGACATCAGATAACACAGTTTGACTGGACATCAGATAACACAGTTTGACTGGACATGAGATAACACAGTTTGACTGGACATCAGATAACACAGTTTGACTGGACATCAGAT